>PVKM010002135.1:40152-68166 GCA_004027735.1 Carollia perspicillata | reverse complement strand
CCACCCTCACCAGGGTTTAATGAGGAACTAAGGACACAGTAGATACTATGAGTACTTTTTGATGAGGAGCTACCTCGTGGTTACTATTACAAGGTAGGTCTCATAAATTCTAATACAGTGGGAAGGAAGAAAGGATGTCTGCCAGGAAGCATTTCTCAGACCTTAATGTGCCCAGGAATCACTTCAGGATTTTGTTGAAATGAGGTTTCTGACTCAGTGGGTCTGGCATAGGGTCTGAGATTCTGCACTCCCAGCTGTCAGCCGACGCCACTGCTCTGGGCCCTGGTCCACACTTTCATCGGTAAGGCTAAACAGGATGGCTGTCCAGTGTCTGCATGTGAGTTGACTAGTACGAGTTCCGTTCACTGGAATATTCACGCAGTGTCCTCTGAGATAACGGTGAGGCTTCTTCTGAAAACTTTTGTCTCCTGGTGTGTGTGTGGAGCACATCCATCAAACAGCAGAGGCTACATATTCAACTTTGACAGAGCACCAGAGCCCATTTGTCTTATTTATGCCTGTGAAACATAGCCCTTTTCGGAACGCGTAACCCAGATATGCCCTTGTCATCCACCCTGTGGTCTCAGATCTATTCCAGTGCCTTTCCTTCCTATGTTGGATATTGCAAGAGGCCGGGCTCTCCCCCACCTTATTTCCTAGGCTTGCCCGCCCACTGGCTTCTGGGTAGATTTAGCCAGTGGGAGGTATTGGCAGTGGCCTGGAGCAGGAGGAGGGAGGAAGTCCAAGGATTTCTTCCCCTCTTTCACTGCTTTGGGCCATGGCTGATGCAGACTATGAAGCCAATAAATACTAGCTGCTATCAAGTCTTTTCATAATGATCCTCTAAAATCCTGTCTTTAGCGATTACCTCCACTAGTGTGCTATGAATTTTCGTATAGGTGCCTTCGCAAAGTCTTGAGCCTTCCCTCAGTCACACATTCAAAAATCAGCATTTTGAAGATATTAGTAGCATTATTTAAGAACTGTGGCCCTGGCTGGTGTGCCTCAGTGGATTGAGTGCCTGCATAGCAAGAGGGTGCTGGCTGGATTCCCAGTCAGGGCACATGCCTGGGTTGCAGGCCAGGTCCCCAGTAGGGGGCGTGCGAGGGGCAACCACACATTGATGTTTCTCTCCTGCTCTTCCTTCCCCTCTAAACAGAAATAAATAAAATCTTAAAAAAAAAAAAACTCTGAACCAAGCCTTACACCCATTTCTGGCCTTCCTCTAGATAACAGTTTCTACTGTTTCAAAAGTGTTAGGTAGCAATTCCCCTAAAACTGACACTGACTTGAAATGATAACCATTTATACTTGCACAGTCTATCAGTCAGCTGGGCTGTTCTGCTGATAGAGCCAAAGCTCAGAGGACTTGGCTAGGGCTATCGTGTATTTTCAGTCAGCTGATGGGTTGGCGGGGGGCTGACATGAATTCTGGAAGACATGACTCACTGGGGCTGCCATATGACAGCCTATGACACGTCCCTTACCAGCCATGTAGTCTCTCTGGCTCTCGGTTTCCTCACCTGATTATAGGAGGCAAATGGCACTGCAAGAACGGACTGAGATATAATGCATGTAACCTTAGTGTTGTGCCTGGTACCAAGTAAACCTGCAATAAGTATTCACTGTTGTTCTTTTTTTTTTTCAGTATTGTTCCTAGAGAGCTGAAAAAAATAAAATAGTTTTCCAGACAGTAACAAAACTCTGCAAAAAATAATACATTATAATCTATGTTAATCTAGCTTCCCTTCAAGCCCTTCAGATGCACCATGAGTGTGAATGCCAGCCGTGTCCTGGAACCGCTGATACACTCCCCTGCAGTGCCCGATTGGCTCTAACAGGGGCATGTACTAGTCACAAAATCCCAGGCACACAGTCCTTCAATCTATTTGGCAGATGCCGAGGATGCAGCGAGGGCAAACATCCCTTGGTAACTTTTTTCCTAGCCCGTGATTTTCAGAGCCTCTGTAACACAGTTCTGGATATCTTCCAACATTTTCTCCCACGTGTTAGTTTCACTCAGGCTACCATCGGGAGTGGGACCGCCCCATGCGCCTCCCATTTGTCCTGGGTTCTTCCTTGCCTTCCTGCCCTGCCTGGTCCAAGTAGAACGTCTACCTTCTTTCCTCCTCCGTTACACCACAAATCTATCTCCAAATCTGACAGCTCCTTTATACTCACAGGAGGCATGAGAAAAACCATCTTGTCTTCCTGTTACCTTGAAGCCTGCAGCAGGATTTCTCTTACTATGTTCATTACTTTCCACGTCCTGTGTGCCAGGCAGTTTGGGCCATCCCTTCATTTCTTTATACATCCATGCCAAGTGTGTGCTAGACCGTCCAGCAAGAAACTTCACTCAGTCCCATGTTTAAGGGAGTTAGAGAGCTGGCTGGGTTAGATAAGAAAAGACAACATTTATTGGTAGTTTACTGCACAGGTGGCAAACACAAGGCCCTCAAGCCGAATCCGGCCCTTCTCCTTCTTTTATCCGGCCCGGCACCTTGTTTCTGCCCGGCGGCAGCGCCGAGCTCTTGCTTAACTGTTAAGGAGTAGTTACATCTATACAGACCTAAAGCTACATTCGGCCCTTTGAAGGCAGCTGCGAGGCTGATATGGCCCCAGGTGAAAACGAGTTTGACACCCCTGGTTCTGTGTGTCAGGTACTTTCTAAGTACTTCACTTTGCTAGAAGGAAAATAACCAAAGATGACCCACTCTCAGTCTAGAAGAAAGCTGAATTTCTTGCCCATACTACAGGGTCAATAAAACATTCACTACTACATTGATTGATGATTGTTGATGTAGTGAGTAGCGGCAGCGCTTTTGATACTGTGAGTAGAAAAATAATTTTTTCCAACAAAGCTGCATCCATATCTTTAAGAAGAGATAGATATTCCACCCAGATTTATGTGCCTTCACAGGGCACCCCTGGCACTGCACTCATAGGCAAATGCCACCATCTGTGTGTTTTTTCTCTCCAATTGCCAGTGTAGACACAGCAGGTTCTATTAGGTTAACCTTTCCTTTTACCAGCATCCTCTTAAAATAGTAAACACTTTGGCCGTTGCAAAGCTCTAATCTAAATGTGTAAATTAAAAATACATCACTGTTTCAGAACATGATGATGGAACTCTTACTGTATTATATTTTGCATTACGGGATCACAAAATATGGCTTATGGGGAACAGCAAAACGAAAGAGAATTATTAATTGTTAATATTAACTACCAGGTTTTATGATATAAAGGCAAGATATAAAATTAATTATATTAAAATAGTATGAATGTCCACCTTCTGTGATGCTTCATGGAGGATTAGTCCTCATACACCAGTAGGCAACTAATTCAGTGGGTATTTCATTTAGTACTCTTCATGCTGCAAGTGACAGAAAAACCTGCCTCTAACTAATGGAAGTAATAAATGTCATCAGGGCTCTGGTTCCATTTTTTCACAATTCTCTGGGTTCTGTCTTTCTGTCTTGACCTGCCAGTTTCGTCTGGCGCCCCCTTATGGTGGCAACAATAAACTGCAACAGTCTTAGGGGCCACTTTCAGGAAAGACCACTTTCTTTCCCAAAGCATCTAAGAAAGCTCTCCTTCAAAAGCATTGGCCTGAATGAGATCACACGCTCATTTCTGAGCTAAAGCAGACCCCACTTCTGCTGAAGTGGTGAAATGTCACTCAAAGTCTGCATATGCGGCATGATGAAGGTGGGTAGGTAGAAAGTTCCGCAAAGGGAAAAAAATGGAAGGATGGTGGGGGGCGAGGGAGGAAAGCAAGGGGTGAAACGAAAAAAGGTAACCGAATATCCATAACATTGTTTGGACTGGATTTTCTGGCGAATTAATGGAACTGAGCAAGTGATGATGACATTATGTCAATGCTTTCTGAAGATAGGCAGGTTGTAAAGATCATTTAAACAAAAAAATGCATGTTGCTCTAGTAGATAAGCATATACCTTCCTCCCTTACCATCACTATACATGCTGCTTGATTTCCAAGCACCAGCACTTGCTTCTTTTTGGCTTGGGCTGTCTGCTTGCTCCTGGAATGGGGCAAAAATTAGGGCAAGTGAAGGCCCTTTTAAAGCTGCAGTTTGTGGAAAATACCCCAACCCTCTTGCCCTGCGCGTGAGTAACTCTGAGATTCGCTTCCTGTTATGTCTCCTGCTGCTCTCGGGCAATTTTAAGCTTCAGCTGCCCACAGCCGTGACTTGCTTGAGTGGAGCGTTTTAAAATTTTGCTTCCTCTTACCCCATTGGTGTGTCCCTGAGATCACATCCCAGAATTTACGGAGTTCAAATTCTTGCTACAGGGTCTACTTCCAGGGAGACCCAAATTAAGCCCAGTACCTTTTATATGCAAGTCTTTAGGAGGTGATGGTAGATATCAGTGGAATCGGAATTCTGTGTCATTGCTTTTCGACCTGGTTATGTTACAAAGAAAGGATGTGGAATCTTTCCTTCGTGACTTTTCCTGCTCCCTTATCTCTTGCATTCTGAGTTCCCAAATAAAATATGGACACTCGTGGAAGGAAATGAAATTCAGAGTACATTCCCTATCTTAAAAGGTCTAACTTTAAGATATAGACCTGAAGTTGACGTTATAAACAAATGAGCATAACGTAAAATGTGAGCTTTGGGCCGGGGGGGATGGAATTCTTTGATTTTACTGTAGGTGATAGAGCTGCTTAGTGACGGAATTCAATAAATCATGTGTGTAAAGAGTAGACAACTGACATTATTCAAGGAGAGCTCTGGAGAAATTCTCTAATGTTTACTAAATTTGAATAAAAATGTGTTTACTCAGTATTATCATGATGTCAAAATAATGATAGACTGGATATATTCTTTAAGGCAATCAAATATACCACTTGTTTCTAATCGGTTCTACTCTCTTCCACTTTTAAAACCATCAGAGAGACAAAATTTCTCAGTATCTGTCTGTCTTAGGTGGAAGTGTACAATTTGACAACAAAAAAAAAGGAATCCGTAAAGAAGAACTTTTCGAGAAAATTTATTAAGAACTATCCATAAGGCCTGGTATAAATCTTGGTTAGGGTTTTACAGAATGGCATTTAGACGATGAAAAAAGTACCCATTTAGTTTCAGAAAGTTAAGATCTCATGTATCATTTAAAGTTTTATTTTATGATTTTTCATCATTTCAAAACTTCAAACTCATCCCTTAAATGGAAGAGACAGAGAATGATTACTTTCACTTCTAAATTGTGCATCCCTCAACAATTTCCAGGAGTTCATTTCAAAATGTTTCCATCATCCCCGTGTTATATAAGAGTATATCCACTTCAGCTTCCAAACTGTAATTTATTCCTTACTTCTTTTTCACTCTTCTATCTCATCCTCTCAAGACCTGTTAACCCTCTTAGCTCTTCTTTCCATCTTTGCCCCATTTCTCCCTTCACTCTCCCCACAATTTCTGTTCTCTCTTTTACCTGCAATCTCTTCCTTCGTCTTTTGCTAGTAATTATGTTCTTACTTGTTGAAGTGAGCAAGGGAGGCAATGCTCGCTCCCCTTTCCCTCCATCCTCTCCCAAGGTTTACATTTAATATATGCTTTCATAAATAGCTCAATAGAAATCATGTGTCTGAAATGCAAAATTGAGAAAATAGATAACAACACCCCAAAGATCTCAGTGTAAACTGCTTCATCATTGTTCCTGAAAGCAGGCTTGGTAGATTTTGGCATTCATGTCTAGATGAAGTTGTAGAGATTTTTTTTTACTTTATTTTTTTACTGTTGTTCTAGTACAGTTGTCCAAGTTTCTCCCCATTGCTCTCCCCTATCCCACCCACCTGCCACTCCCACAGTCAATCCCACACTGTTGTCCATGCCCATGGGTCATTCATACATATTCTTTGTCTAGTCCCTTCCTCTTCTTTCCACCATTATTTCCCTCCCCGCTCCCCTCTGATCCCTGTCAGTTTGTTCTTAATTTCCATGTCTCAGGTTCTATTTTGCTTGCTTGTTTGTTTTGTTGCTTAGGTTCCTGTTAAAGGTGAGATCATATGGTATTTGTCTTTCACCGCCTGGCTTATCTCACTTAGCATAATGCTCTCCAGTTCCATCCATGCTGTTGCAAAGGATAGGAGCTCCTTCTTTCTCTCTGCTGCATAGAATTCCATTGTGTACATGTACCATAGTTTTTTGATCCATTTATTTACTGATGCGCACCTAGGTTTCTTCCAGCACTTGGCTATTGTAAATTGTGCTGCTATGAACATTGGGGTGCATAGGTTCTTTTGGATTGGTGTTTCAGGGTTCTTAGGGTATGTATAATCCCAGCAGTGGAATCACCGGGTCAATGGTCAGTTCCATTTTTTTTTTCTGAGAAAATTCCATAGTGTTTTCCACAGTGGCTGCACTACTAGTCTGCATTCCCACCAACAGTGCACTAGGGTTCCCTTTTCTCCACATCCTCACCACCACTTGTTGTTTGTTGATTTGTTTATGATGGCCATTCTGACTGATGTGAAGTGGTATCTCATTGTGGTTTTAATTTGCATCTCTCTGATGGCTAGTGATGCTGAGCATCCTTTCGTATGTCTCTGGGCCCTCTGTATGTCCTCCTTGGAGAAGTGTCTGTTCAGGTCCTTTGGAGAATTTCTTTTAATGGACCATTTAAAATAGCAACAACACAAAGATAACTTGTGTGCTTCAAAATCAAAATGCTGAAATAAAACTGGAGGATTGACAGTATTATTCATCTTTATCATTGGTCTACTTAAAATTTAAGGGTGGGTGTTAGAAGTCTAAGTGTGTGCATGAAATCTTAATGGTTCTATTGTTTCATCTGAAGATGCATTTAATCTTTTTTTTCTGAACCTGAAACTTTAAAAGAAGCTACCATCTCCCTGTATGTCATTACAATATAGTGTTCTCCTACATTTGCAATATTTTTATACTGAAAGTCATACAAAATCACTACCATTTTTGTATATGTATTATATTAGCCTCTTAAAAAATTTGTAAGGTTATGTATTAGTTATCTATTTCTGCATAACAAATTACCACAAAAGCAGCAGCGTAAAACTACTTTTTTTTGGTTTGAATTTCAAGACATCTGTGAGTCATGAATCTAGGCACGGTTTGTTTATCTGGAATCTCTGCTGCAGGGTCTTTCACAGTGTGTCAGCCAGGGTTGATGTTTTATCTGAAAACTCACCTGGGGTTGGATCCACTTGCAGGCTCCCATGGATCTGGCGGGATTCAATTCCTCATGGGTTGCTGGGCTGCAGTCTTCAGTTTGTCGACTGAAGCTGCCCTCAGTTCCTTGCCATATGTGACTCTCCAATGTGGCAGTTTGCCCCATCAAAACCAGTAAGGGAGAAAGGCTTAGCAAGACAAAAGTGGTAGTCTTACATAGCCTAAGGTGACACCTCACCATCTTTCACATAATGTATTTGTTAGAGGTCAGTCACAAGTCTTGTCTGCTCCCCAGAGGAGGGAGATTATGCTAGGGCACAAATACTACGAGGCGGGATGGGCGCCATCTTAGAGTCTGCCCCCAGAGATTCTTTCCCTCCATCTGTTGGCATTTGAAAATGTGGCTATTTATTTAGAATTCTCCAAAAACATTTTTTATATTTGTATATATGCCACATTTTTAAGCAATTAAAATTGTTACTATATCTGTGAAGAACCCTGCCTATAATGATGAAGTTTTATTACAAATAGAAATGTCAAAAACCGACAAAAGTATAGCGACCATTTTTCATCTATAAAGTAAACTTAAATGTAAGTTTTACTTGTATAAGTAGAGATTTATTCTCCCATTTGCTCTCAGTGTTCACAGAACTTTCATATATATTTTTTTCAATAACTGGATTACTAGTTTTGAGTGGGGATCACATGGGGCAGTATTTATTGTGGCAGTGATTCTTATCTCCTGTGTTTTCCAAAGGTCCCCTTCAATATATTTAGCATAGCTGGTTTCATACTATTTCAAATGCTCTTGAGAGCCACATAATCCAGAGACTGAGAAGAATAATTAATATTTGCTTCACACTTTAATCAGCTTTTCTCACTTGAACAAAAACGCAGAGAAATCAGCCAACACTTCCTTTCACGTCGGCGCTGTTCCACGTGGTCACCACTGCCGACCACGTGAGTGCTGGAAATGTGATTAGTCCGCAATGAGATGTGCTGCGAGTATGAAATATTCAGCAGCTGTCAAAACCGTAGCACACAAAGAAAGTAAGAGATTGTACCAATAAGTTGTAGATTGAATCCAGGTTGAAATGATAGCACATCTGCCTGTATTAAGTTAAAGAAAGTAGGTTAGTAAAATTAATTTTGCCTGTTTTTTTTTTACTTTTGTAATGCATACACAATTTAGAATTACATGTGTGGCTTATGTTGTACTTCTACTAGGCAGGATTGCTCTAAATAAACAATGGCATAAGCAGTGTTGAGAGAAGTAATAACCCGGGCATCTGTCTCTGTATAGAAGAAATGAGATTAACCTCACCAAATATATTAGTCCCTAGTTGCTTAGAATTGAGTTATTCTGTTTTGTTGGGAGTAGGTATTTATTCAGAAAAGTCTCTGCCCGATGTAACCAACCAAGTAATCAACAAGCAAACAAAAACCCTGCAGGGGGAAAAATCACTTTCTGATTGTATTTCACATACCTAGTATCGAAAAGAAAAAAAAAAACAGAACGGATGCAGAACTAGAAGAATAAGAGAGAATTCTGGAATTTCCCTTGGACCTACAGAGGAGTGCTTGATACCTAGAAGATAACCAACAAATTACTATTAATTTGGTATGAAAATCAGTTACATTTTTAGCAGCACATTGATTAGTAGCAAAATCTGA
The DNA here is from genome assembly GCA_004027735.1 of Carollia perspicillata. Lineage (NCBI taxonomy): Eukaryota > Metazoa > Chordata > Mammalia > Chiroptera > Phyllostomidae > Carollia > Carollia perspicillata. The sequence continues at coordinate 59,330 of PVKM010002135.1, read as the reverse complement.
GTATGAACTAATTTCCATCACCTAATCAGTAAAATTAATATCACCCTTAGATTGCTATGTGTGTCCACAGCTCAGTGGTTTAATCAGCAGTGCCATCCACAGCACCAAGATCTCCAAAATGTTTCAGAACTTCACAGTTTATAAACTAATGTATACTTTCACAGTGTTCCCTACCCCATTAGCTCTTTGGGTCTCAGGAAAGTTGGAGGAGGTGGATACTGTCTCAGAAAAAGAAATCCAGGGTCAGCAAGGTTAACCAACCTCACTTAAGATCAGCGTGTTGCTAAGTGACGGGCAGTATTCACTTGTTCACTGAACTTTGCATATCAAAGAGGTTTAAAGAATTAAGCTCACGGAGCTGGAGTTAAGGGGTGAATATTTTCTGGTGTTGCCACTCTGAATACTCACCAATTTGATATCAGAGCTGCTAGTCATCTCTAATAAAGAGAAGCTAGTTTGAAGTTGATTGATTGATCGGTGATTGTCAGAAATCCTAGTTTTCAGAATGAATTCATTAGCAAACAAACACGATGGGTTTCATTCATTGCATGAACAATTGAGCATTTCTACATGCAGAATACCAGGCTATATGCGAACTGAAAGCCAGTATGGATTACAGTGCGGTAGAAGGCGGAGTCACCCTTTGGCCCTCCATGACCTTGGGGTCTAGCCGGGAAAACAGTAGGGTGGAGAGTCGAGACAGCAACCGAGGGCACTGACGTGGCAAGTGTCACAGGACAGACAAGTACGTTCTCAAACACACAGGGGTCCGGCACAAATAATGCCCCTTTTTGATGACAAACTCATTTATTACAGAATCATAAGCATGTCATTCTGTAACACAACAACATCACAGTTAAGCTCCCCCTATGACATTTTGGATGAAGTGTTCAAATTGAAACTATAAATAATTACGCCCCTATTATTACCCTACCAACCACACTCAGACAGGCGTTACTTCGGCCGGACTTTGTACTACAGAGGAGGCAAAATGGCCTTGAAGCACAATGTCAAGGGAAGCCTTCATGCAGACATTGTTCCAGTCTGAAGGAGGATTTGAAGCACTCAGGAGAAGAGGGAAGATTATTACAGGTGGAAAAAAAAACTGTAAACAAAACATTACAGCAGGCTTATGCCTCAATCCAGTCAGGCAATTGTGATAGAAATTGGAAAGGCGTGTTTGGGCGGAAGTTTGAAAATATCTGCCAAGCTAAGGGACATTGAATCTTTCCTTTTGAGTAAGAGGCATGCTGGTCATTCATGATGATTTTGCACTCCTGTGTCCCCATGAAAGACAATAGACACAACTGCTGGCAGCATCAGCCCGCACCAGGGAGCTAAGTGATCTGCTATATTGTGTTCCCCAATAAGTGGTCCGTGAGGGAAGGCGTTAGCTCAGCTGGGGAGGCGGTGTGTCTCCGTGGTAGAGTACTTCAGAATCTCTTGAGGAGCAGGTAGTTAGAACATCAGGAAACCCTGGTAAATCAATCTTGGGGTGGTTCTTTGTTTTTAAAGGATGAGTTTTCTTTTAGAAAACTTACTCTGATGCCAACGCAGAGGCTGAATTGCAGCAGGCAGAGGCTGGCGATCTACAAACCAGTCTGAGATTTTTTCTACCAACCCAGATGATAAGGGCTAACGCCAGCCTCCTGCTCTTAAGATGCAAAAGGCCACGCTGGATGCCTAAGGGGCATTACGATGAAGATAAACAGACTACAGGGAGAATTAAACATGGCTGATCAGGAAGCAAGAGGAAAAGGAGCCGTGAAGTGCAGGTACAGCAAGAATTAGGGCTTTGTTGTTGGAAAGAGAAAATGGGTTTAAGGAGATTGGTTGCCCCACACAGCTGTGGCCGCAAAGCTCCTAAGTGGTAGAGCAGATCCTTAAACCAGGGCCTTTCGCCTCTTGTGTGATTGGTTTTACTACACTGTACACTGCACTTGACTTCAGTTTCAGAGTTAGTAAATTCGAGGTGAAAGCAGATCGAGACTGCGAACAGAACGTTAACAGAAATAGTCTAATTTACTCGCTACTAAGCGGCATTGCAGTCTGTGGACACTGTGGCAGGGCTGTTTGTAATACTGGGATCTAGGCAGCTATTTAAAAATCACAAATGCACAAAATCTGATTTTGGGATCGGGACTCCATTGACTGAATTAGATTCTCTGGTGTGGAGCTTAGGTATGCCTATTAAAGCAAAAGAAAACCCCCACCCAGTGGATTTTGCTGTGGGCTCTGGTTAGGAATATTATGGTTGAAGAAAAAAAAAAAACATTGCTCTAGTCAATGTTCACTGTTATAATTCAGATTAATTTTAAAAGATTTTGTAGGCCCTGCACAAAATCCACATTTGAAAGCCACTGTCATACTTCAGAAATATATTTATATTTACCCTTCATTTTTATGTTATTACTTTCTTCACTTTTCATCACATATTTGGTCATCAGTTGGTTTTGATGGACTTCAGTTTCTTTCAATCTCCCAGATGAGATTTCTCCCTCCAAAAATCAATAGGACCCTGCTGATTTTATTTATTCTAATATGAAGGCACATAAAATGAATATGGCCAAAAAAGGTTAAAAAGTAAGCCTGTTTTTCAAAAGACTAGATTGTCAATTGAAGCAGAAAATTATATTCAGTGCGTTGGATTTATGCCTTGTTTTAGTCTTTTCCAACCAATTTAGAAGTGCACTTTCTTATAAAATTGAGATTATTACAAATCCTATGCTAAGCAGCTGAAATAATGTCTCTATGCCAAGGTCATATCTTCAAAGTTTGCAAGAGAACATAATGCAATTGAATATAAGTTCATGAATGTACTCCATATAATTTTCTGACCTATTTCAGTAACTAAATTTTTACTTTTTCCCTAATATTGTCTCTATTTTTCCTTTACCTTTGACAGTGTTTCATACATATTCATTGCTTGAAAGAAATTAAGCAGACATTATTCTAAAGTCAATATTGAGTCTGCTAATGAAAATGGCTAAGTTAATTAACTAAATGGCAACCCTCACTGAACTTACTCAAAGCTATTTCCCCTCGTGATGTGTTTTCCTGAAGAAATGATGCATGAAAATTAAACTTTTATTCTCGATTGTTCTATATCAGCCTCTAAATTGTTACTTTACACGTTTCAACCTGTTGCATGATGAGTAATTGTGAGATCACCTTAATTTAATGGCAGTGGACCAAAGCTGAAACACTAATTTAAAGCATTATTCCTGAAGATTTTTTTTTTGTATGTTGTTTTACGGAGTCAGTTCACTGTTGACATATCCTTGATCTATAGTAGTTGATAACACTGTATCATGTAATTGAAATTTGCTAAGAGAATAAATCTTAAATGATCTCACACAGAAAATGTAAATATTTGAGTTGACGGAGCTGTTAATTAATTCAGCGGGGGGAATCTTTTCACCATGTATGCATGTATTCAATCATCATATTCTGCACTTTAAATCTCTCAAAATTGTATTTATCAATTATACCCAATGAAGCTAAAAACTTAGAGCATAAAAAAAAGCTAAACTAATATATTTAACGTAGACAGGGAGTTTTAAGTCATAGATAGATAACCTCAAATTTTATTTTTGTCAATTTGCTTTGTGTATGCATACATAAGAAATAATATTTTTCAAAACACAAGAAAAACACCCACACGTTCTATCATTGCTTATGCCAAATTCATGACTTTAAGATATGGAATAAAACTGTTTTCTAGACTTAAAAAAGGTGAAAGTATAAACAACAGTAGCTTTTGATTCTGTGGAGCTTGAAGTGTATTATTGTACTTTAGCAGTTATCTTTAAGTCAAAGGAGACAAGAGGGCACATACACAATTAGGTATGAATATGAGTGTTTATTTACGAAAAGAAAATAAAGTCTAACATTTGTCAAGTGGCCGACAAATACCACAGACATCTCGGTCTCCCAGAGATGCCCTCTCTTTTAGCATCTCTTCATGGGAGAGAATCAAAAGATAACGTAGTCTCTCCTCTAAGCCAGCAGGGTTCATTAACACTTGGCCTGTGTTATAGAGAGTTTGGAAAGTTGCTTTCACATTCATAACTTGTTGTTGGCGATGTCATTAGGGAAAACAGGTAGCTTGCGGACAAACCAAGGACTCTTTATCCTTGCTTTTTGGAAGACGTGGAAAGGCTCATATCTACATTTCAGTGAACTCAAGAACAGAACCTAAGAAATTGAAGGCAGCAAAGTCGACCCTCAGTAGTAGGACTGAGAGATGAGGGTTAGTGAAACAGGAAAGGGGGAGTCCCAGTCCCAGAAAACGTACTCCCAGCTTTGGAGACTCCCCTGATGCCGAGTAAGGAGAGAGATGTCGAGAATGTGCGAAGGAAATGTCCATCACGCCCCAGCTATGTTTGACATGATGCCAGGTTCCAGCCTGTCACAGGTGAGATGTTTGGAATGCAGGACGGTCTCCGTTGTGTGCTATTCCTGGGGCATGGCTTTCTAATGGCTTCCAGTCCCCTTTTGCTGTGTTCCTTCTGAAGTCTACCTTGTTGGAACTGTATTTGAAAGTATTTATACCTGTAGAATAAGTTCAACGCTTCATATGATAGTACACGCAACTCTTCACACCTAGCCCATCTGCCACTATTTTATTCCACATTCCCATCATAGCTAGGGGTGCAAGAATTAGCACATCCAAATATAAAAAGCCCAGATTTTTAGTACAAGCATGTCCCAAATGCTGTCAAAAAAGCACTAAAAAGCATTCATTGTTTATTTGAAATTTGAACTTAAATGGGTCTTTTTTTTTTTTTAATTCTGGCAACCCCAATCATACATAATTCTTTCCGCTTCCCCCACATTGTCAAGCTTGGGCCAGTTGCTCTCCTTTTTGTGGGCTGCCCAGAATGGCTTTTGCTAGTTTAACCATGGACACACAATTCAAGTAAGGTCGTCTCTATGAAATCGCCCTTTCCCTCTGCCACCTGTCTGTCTCTGTTCTCCCAACAGGAGACATAGGCTGTCCCGACTCCGTGTGTTCAGACTGCTTTGTATTGGTCTTCATTAAAGTCCTCGCTGCTTAGTGATTTATTTATGTGGCTAAATGTCTTTCTTCCTGAGTAAGTGCCCATTGAAGGAAGGAATGCTTTATCCAGCACACTCCTCTGGCATATCAAAGGCTCTAAATAATTTTTCTTTAAAGCATTCATCACCTCAACAGTTTGTTTAAATGATTGAAAACTATTCCAGCACTTGTTTAATTTAATTTTTGCCTGACCTGTGAAAAAGATACAGATTAATGGAATCTGGAATTCTGACTAATTTATGTAGAAGTAATGATTTAAAAAAAAAACAAAACATGACTTCAAGTTCATAGTTACGATTCCAGCTTCAGTTTCTGCAGACATTAGGAAAAGTCACAGTATCTGTTGTTCTAAGTCTCAGCACAATGAAGAAATGAAGATGTTCATCTAACAGGGGTGCTCTAAGGGGCAGGCTGTGAATGTGTGTCTCAGAAGGGTGTCTACCTCACATGCAGCCGCTGGAGAATGAATCAGAAACAGAGAAGTTAAGAGCAAGTTCTGTGTTTGCCTTTCAAAGGGGTACTTCCCCCCGCTTCAAGTTCACGAGCACTGTTATGATACCCCCAAACTTCTGTCCCTTCCTGTATCCTGGGCCATGAAATACCGTGGCTTCCCCTAACCTGATCCTGACAGTGGTGGCTTCCGGGGTCCCAGAATGACTGTGTCTCAGCTCTTTCTCGGAAACCAGAGCCACCAATGGTGCCCCTTCATCAGCAATGTAGCTTCAACTTTAGCCAGAGCCGGGAGATGCACCTCCTGCACCAGTGGAGCCTTCGGGCTAGACAAAGTGATGGGCCATCTGGTGTCGGTCATGGCCCTAGGTCTGGTATACAGGTTATCGGCAGGAATCCCGGCTTTGAAGGAAAGATGCTTCAATCCTGTAAATAAAGCACTGAAACACCATGGCACCTGATTGTGTTTAGCCTCTCCAGAAATGCTTGGTTAGGCCCTATTATGTTGTTCATTGTCTTACTGTGAGGAAGATTAAGCTGATGTCTGCTTAGGGTGACAAGGTGTCCTATTGTCATGGGATCACCCACATTTCAGGCCTATGTCACAGGGTCCTCAGACACCCCCAGAAGCATCTTTTATATTCCTGGCTATCCAGGTGTCAGACTGACACCGTCTTTGTCTCCTGTAAATTCAGTGGCTCCTTTAAGCTCAGTGGCACACTCGTCTCTGTTCTCTGCCAGAGATGAAATTTATTCATAGACCATTCAAGCTAGAGAAGGTACCTCAGAACTAGTCCAATCCAATCTCTGCATTTTGCAGTTGAGAAAATGGAGTTCCAAAGATATTCAATGAACAATCCCAGGTTATACAAATCGAGGCAGAGGTGGCGGTGGAACCAGGGTCCCTTGGCTTCCAGTCCTCTATTATCAACACTCCCCCCCTGCCCCCACCAGGCAGTATTGATTAAAATCCCCTGGGTCTCATGCCCTTTTCCCAGCCACATGCCTCTCTCTCTTTCCTTCCCCGGGTTATGCTGCACAGCCCTCCTGCAGAGGAAGCCACAACCAGGCTTCCTCATCTGAGACCTAGGAATGGACCCCAGGTCTCTATATCTGTCCTCCCTCCTTGTCATTATCTCTTATGTACCAGTCACTTTACCCATGAGTAGTTGCTCCTGTGTTCAGGAAGAATACCGTTGCATGGTATGGGGCCTAGGGGCCCAGAAAGGTGGACAACATTGATGTGCAAATGAAGCTGTACAGCTGTGATTTCCAGGCACAGTGTGGTTGGGAGACCATCCCCAGAAGCCTTAGCGTGAGAGCACAGTTAGTCATGGAGGCCAGAGAATAAGGAGATGGAATTAACACATGAGGTTACTTCAATTCAATGAGTATAGGAAACATTTTGGGAACAGCTGGGTCCATCTGAGGCAAGCTAATTATTTGGTACTGCTTCAGACCTCTTGCTTAGAATATGTTTTCAGCATTTATTTAGGGGAGACAAGAAGAAATTTATTTTCTGTTTATTAAAGCTTTACCTTTTATGCCCCAGCTGGTGTGGCTCAGTGATTGAGTGCCAGCCTGTGAACCAAAGGGTCGCCGGTTCCGTTCCCCATCAGGGCACATGCCTGGGTTGTGGGCCAGGTCCCCAGTGGGGGCTATGTGAGAGGCATTGATGTTTCTCTCCCTCTCGTTTTCCTTCCCTTCCCCACTCTAAAAATAAACAAATAAATAAAATCTTTAAAAAAAACCTTACCTTTTAATTTTTTATTACTATAAGGAAATTAATAGATGTACTAAAAGTCACCTGCCTGTTTTGCATATATGGATTTTTCTCTCATTCAATAGTTTTTTTTTGCCATTTCTAGATGCATAATATTATTGTATACCAGTGCAGCCCAACAGATACATAACGTAAACCACATATGTGATTTTAAATATTCAAGTACCACATTAAATAGTAAAAATAAAAAGGTGAAATTAATTTAAATAATATATTTCTTTCATTGTTTCCAAACTGTCACTTTCACATTGCAGTGAGTATGGGCATGTGAAGATATTTCGCATTCCTTTGTTGTATGAAGTCTTTGAGATCCGCTGTGTGTTTTACACTGACTCCCCATCTCTGTTTCAGATAGCCACACTTCAGGTGCTTAAGAGCCACACGTAGCTAGTGGCACGCTAATGAAGTCCAGCGCTCATCAAGGCTAAGAGTAATTCACAGGATATAACACCAATATTTTTTAAAATTTATTTTTTTCACTTTCACGCTGGAACATCATATCCATTTTTAAGTTGTTTGTTCCATTTTCTTCTTTTTTAATTTATTTTTTAATTGTTGTTCAAGTACAGTTTTCTGTCTTTTATTCCCATCCCAGCCCACCTAGTTTTTGCCCATGTGTCCTTTATACTTGTTCCTGCAAGCCCTTCTTTTTTCCTCCTGAAATTCCCTCCCCTCTCCCCTCTGATCACTGTCAGCCTGTTCTGTATTTCAGTGTCTTTAGTTATATTCTGCTTGTTTGTTTGTTTTGTTGATTTTACTTCTTTCTGAATCGTACAACTTCTGGGAGAACAAATGAAAGGATTTTAAAATTAAGTAATAATGTAGATAATTCGACTTCACTCAGTGTTCACCACATGCAATGTTCAGGTTCAAAATTTCAGCTGAATGCCATTGCAGGCTTCAGCTAGCTGGCCCCAGGGGGACGGCCACCAAACCAGGCATTCGCACATCCTGGGCACATACTTCCTCAACAACAGGCCTGGAGGGCTGTGGATTTTTTTAAAATTCCCAACAGAGATAGCTGTGGTGTGCATACTCGAAGCTACAAGAGGAGTTTGCCAAGAAGATGTGAATGAATGAATGCTACAATGAAAGGGTTTTTTCCTTCATGCCTTGAATTCCAGGTACCAATCTGGTCCTTAAAGCAGTCTGGGACCAAAGCAGGGGAAAGCTGTATAAGGACTGGAGGAGGAGCCATAATTCCTTGGTCCCCTACAGCAGGAGTCAGCAAACACTGTAAAGGCTTCAGTAGTCAATACTATAGGGCTTGCAGGTCAGAGGGTGTTGGCACAACTACTCAATGCTGCCTTTACAGTGCAAAAGGGACCATAGGAAATATATAAATGATGGGTGTGGCCATGCTCCAATAATACTTTATTCATGAGCACACATTTGAATGTAATATAATTCCATATAGTTTTTATGTATCGAATGCCTTTTGGAGTTTATGTCATTTACTCAAAATGTAAAAAGCATTCCAGGCTCGCAGACTATACGAAAACAGGTGGAGGCTGGATTAGAACCATGGGCCATCACATTGCCGCCTCCTGCCCTAAACCCTTGTCGAAATGGGCTTACAGCAACATTCCCCACAGAGATCTCAATTGTTTGGCCCTGACTTCTACCCGGATGTTCCACTTTTTCTTCCCCCAAAGAAATCAGATGTTTCTTGTCATCTTCCAATTTCTTTCTGTGCTCTTCTCTCCTGGCTATCACAAAGAGACCCACCCACCTTTGAGTTTTATTCCCTTTCCTCATATTGTTGGTACACCTAGTAGAGTTACAGCTTCCCATCTGCCAATGGTATGTCCTCCCACTGTCGTGTCCAAAACCAATAAACACCACCCTGTGTCCCTACACATCACCATTTCCAGGAATAGCCATTCTATATCATATTAGTCTCTTATCTGTCAGTAAGATGAAAATTCCCAGGGACATTGATTTCCTTTACTGTTAGGCAGGTTTCACTACATGGGGAATGGAATATCCATTTATTTCATGGCATAAATAACAATAATGCATTCATTTGCAACAATGTAGCCTATTACACATAGAAAATGTAAATGTGACTTATACAGATGCTATCATTTGTTGTAAAATACTTTTTAATGTTGATGTTTTTAAATATCATAATAAAATGATCTCACTCAGCAGAGAACAAAGAAATAGAACTCCTTTTCAACATGATTTTCTTCCTTTTTGGGAATTAGTTTTAGAAAACAAGAAACTTTCTAGCCAGAAAAGGTTGTGATTAGAAGCAGCAATGCCTTGTCATGCCATCGAAGCTTTCAAATTCGTGTATTTGAACCCTCCTGGGAATTCTTTTCTAAAATATTTCATTCTGCTTCCAAAAGAGTTCATGAGGATTAAGAAGTCTTTTAGATACATAGGTCTGGAAGCAAGTAGGATAGTATGGCTCGCAGCACTGTCCGAGGTAACTTTTCACATGATGTCATGTCCTTCACCATTGGAAATGGCAGGTGTGACTGAGAAGCTGATTTGAAATTGTCTTTCATTTAAACTAATTTATATGTATGGCTATGAATTTTGGAACTATTACATTGTTTTTTAATGGACTTCAAACATTGAGGCTATGTAATCATGCAGTATATATATATCTTTTTCTCTTTGAAGCGCATGGTCTGGAATATAGTGATTTATACAAATGAACCAAGAAGAAGAGTCTGGTTTTTAGAAAGCCTGTGACTAAAACAGCTAATTTCAACTGAAATCTTAAGGATTATCTTCAAAAAGATCAAGCTGTTATAATGTATTATGATCCCCGTAGCTTTGGTAAAATTACACACATCCTGGCTTAGTTTTCCTTGAATTTTCATCAAACAAAACAAATGAACAGAGCAAACACACACACACCCCAAAACAGTGTGTCCTAAGAATCCAAAGGACCTTCTCCTGTATCATTTAGCCTGCTGATGGGAAAGTGTGAGAATAAAGTAGCTCTTTCCTTGTTTTAGAATAAGTATGGGCTAAGAGAGAGGGAAAGAGAAAAAGGTGGGCTTAATTTGTAACAACAGCTTCTGTAGAGTATGTATCTGTCATATAAAATTACATTGTAACGTCTTTGTGCGTTTTATTGTCCTCAGGGTTTAAACAGTATGTGATCAAAATCACATTATGTAGTAAAGAGTGTGTGGCTAGCCGAATAGTCAGGCTGGTGGAAATCCCACTAAAATCCATTTCAGAAGATAAATGATAGCTATTGAAATTTGGACAAATCAATTTCCCCGATCCACTTGTTTAATGCCCCTGGGAACCCATATAGGGCTTGTTACCTAGCTTTAGGTTGGGTTTGAATCAAGGCAAACAGTCAAAAAATATTTTCCATCCACTATGTGTATTAGTAAGGGTTATTTTTACTATGGAGTTTGTCGCTTATACTGCAGTCTAAGACATTAATGAACAAGAATACTGATCATGAACTACAAGGTTTATTTAAAAGCCAATATGGGTTTAGTGTAGTAATAAGGGCTAAGTTCTCCAAGGACTGCAAACCTGTTTATTGTACGTCAGATTTTACTAACTTTGAAATCTCCCTAGAAATGTTCATTTACCTCATCATGCATTATGCATTTCAGATCTTTAGCAACAATAACAAAATTCAGATGTGGCGATGAAGTGGTCACGCAATGAAACTAACATACGCTGTGATTTGATATAGGAGACTTATGCTTCACCAGTATATTCCCTTAAAACTGAAAGCCATATAGGAAATATAGATCTTTAAATATCATAAGTAATAACCACATGCCTTAAAGAGAAAATCCACTTACTTTTAATCCTAATAGCTCTGACATGTGGAGGGGGGTGACTGTCGTAAAAATGAATTGTAATTGGTCACTTGAAAATTGTATATGGATTTATAATTTTTAAATGGCTGGTGGCATGTAACTATAATGTATTTTTCAGTGTTATAGTCATTAGTCTTTTATAAGATTTCCAGAGGGAAAGAAAATAAACGACCTCCTAGTGAGGGATATTTTACCATGAGACCAGCTGTAAAAAATTACTGAGTATTGTGCCTGAGAATATATCTTTCCTAAGTTCTGCCTCTCCGGTAGCTTTGATTTATTGAGGTTGAAAAATATGCAAGGTGAAATGAGTTCTCCAAATATTTCATACTACGTGTATTTTATCCAAACGAAGATAATGGTCTAGGGATGATGTACTCAGTTATTACTAAATTTGGGGAAGTTTGTAAAAAATTTGGTTGATAGCAAGAGCATTTGTTTAAAATGCACTCAAAATGTACTGTTGTTTAGCATTTTTTTTTGGGGGGGGCAGAAGAGTATTGGCAGTGAAGGTTATACTTAGCCATATAGTGGGCAACTTGAATCAATGGAAAGAGCAATAGATTTATAGATACTTGAGAGGACAGTGGCCGGAAGAAAAACAGTTGCTAGGTAAATATTCACTGAATTAATCGCATGGGCAGTGTTCCTGCCACTGCTTTAATTAATGTGTATCTAATCTTCTCTCTGGCTCCAGAATCCATGACATCAACATAACTAACAAAAAATGTCAAGAATCGAGCCTTCTACATGTGTTGTTAGTTTTCTTGACTGACCGGATCCTGCCCTTGCATATCCCCGTGTTCCACTAATCACATTTCACCACTGCAGCTGCCAGGCAAGGTCTGTTTTTACTATTCCGGAGAGCCTGGCCATTCACAAATACACTAAAACAAGAAGCAGAGCTGCAAATGTAACATATGGGAGAACATAAGTACTCTGAAGAGAGTTCGGCTTTTAATCCTCAGCTTTCCTTTCTCTGTTCTTTATTCTATTAGCACATGATCAATTAGTCTGTGTGATTGTTCATTCCTCAAGCACGGGACCATGTAAGAGAAAGTGGTAAGGGCCGGGTTATAAACTTCAATCGTGGCTGAATGTGAGTGATGTGTGTATGTATTTTCAAGCTTTTGGAGAGACACGCAGGCAGAAGATGCAAGTTGAACAAGAATAGTTAAAATGAAAAACAAAAAAAGAAAACAATACTTGATAGAGTCTGTTGGAGTAGCACAGAAAATAAACGCTCCAGAGTTTATTAGAGAGAATAATTATTTCCATCCACGGGGTCAGGCCATCTTCTTTGAGGAAGTGGCACTTTCATTACCCAAAACATGAAGGATGGAGAAGGGTTTTGTATGTGTTAATTAAGATATGAGGTCTTTTATTCAGGGAAAAGAAGACATTTCAATGGCTAACTAGACAATGACAGGGAAACAGAAGGCAGAAGAAAAGTCAAGGCTCATCCCAAGAACAAAATGGAATTTTGTTGTCACAAAGATTTGAAGAATGGTAGATAAAGTCAGATTGTCGAGAGTTTTTTGTTTGTTTGTTTGTTTACGGCAGACTAAAGAATGTGGAGGCAATTGAGAATCGGTCACATGATTTAAGCAAGAAAATCAAACAAGGGGCAGTTTTGGAAGTTGAATTGCATAGTTGCATGGACAACAGGATTTTACTTGTTTTTGTCATCCAGTCACTGTATTTCAGTTTAACACATTAATTTTAACACAAATAGCCCTATGTCATCATCACCCTACATACATTCAAAGTTATGAAGGAATTATAGTAAGATCCAGCCAGTACCTAAAGGAATTGATTTGAAGAAATACTGTGAAAGTTGACTCTTTTTTGGACTCCTGTGTTTTCTCAAAGTCATATAGCTGAAAGGAATGGGCAACAAAAGAGCATGAGCTTCTAACTTTGACTTCTTGGGTTCAAATTCTAGCTCAGTTACCGTTATTGGCTATGTGACCTTGGGCAAGTCACCTAGTCTCTCTGAGTCAGTTTTCCACTTGTAAAATGGGGACAATAACAGTTCCTACATAATAGGGTTGTTATTAAATGTTGCCAATGTAAGAAAAACACTTAGAATAATGCTTGGGGTATTCAAAGTACTACGCAAATATTCTATTTCCATAGACAAAGTAGTGGCTATCTATATTAAAGATAGCCATTTTCATGTTAAAAACTAGTGCATATTCATTGCAGAAAAATTAAAAGCAAAAGCACAACTAAGATGGCCTATGACCCAAAATTGCAACTTTAAGACTTTGGGAACATCATACATCTTTCCACATCCCTAAGTATACATCTCTATCATGTTTTAGATAGCCACATGGTATTCTACTGGATGGATGGTCCATAAGTGTTACCGATACCCTACTGGTTAGCATGTAAGCTATATTACATGTTTGGCATTTATAAATGGTGCCGTGACAAATATTCTCATGGTTTAATATATGTACACAACATTATTGCTTTAACAGATTGTTAGAGAATTTCTGATCTAAGTATGAGACCATGTTTATATTTGGATATATACTGGAAAACTCTACCCCATTTACTCCCAACCCCATCCCCAGGGATATTCCAATTTACTTGCATACCAGCACTATAGGAGAGGGCCCGGTTTCTTGCACTATTTCTACTGTATGATTCCACTATAGTGTAATACCAGACAGTTTTTTAAATCTTTGCTGAATAAGCAGGTGTAATATTACGCATCACCATTTGAATTTCATTTCTATCGTTGCTAGTCAAGTTAAACAATTTTAACAGACTTAGAGATAAGTCATAATTTTTCTTCACTGAATTGTCTATATTTTTCATCCTTGTTCAATTTTTTTTCTGTTGAATTTTCATCTTCTTTCCTATTGATCTGTCAGAATAGCTTTATCTTAAGAGTGTCTGTTAAATTATTTAAGATGTGTTATTTTACTTTTGGTTTTGATTTTTCTTTTGCTTGTTTGCTCTTTTTTATGTAAGGAAGTTTTATATTGTTAGGTGGTTTTTAAAAATAACATTTTAAATTATTTTTATGGTTTTATATTTACATCTAAAATTTCAGTTGCCTGATGTTTAGTTTGGAATTATTTCAGATATAAATTTTTAAGTTAAGTTAAAATTGAATCAAATATCATCTATATATTTAACTATGAAAGGATCAGAATTCAGCATTTATCATTGACTTCTTTGAAAATAATGCTAATGTATCATGTAAATGGTGACTTTTTTGAATTGACAATTTAATCATTATAACAACCTATTTATCCATATCTCTATTTTATTTTTAAATACTTTTCTTTTTAAATATTTTTATTGATTCATTTATTTCTTTTTAGAAAGAGGGGAAAGGAGGGAGAAAGAGAAGGAGAGAAACATCAATGTGTGGTTGCCTCTCACATGCCCCCTACTGGGGACCTGGTCCACCACCCAGGCCTGTGCCCTGACTGGGAATCCAACTGGTGACCTTTTGGTTCCCAGGTCACCACTGAGTTCACTGAGCCACACCAGCCAGGGCTGTATCTCTATTTTAAAATGAATGACAGATCTTCAAAATATAGAAGTTACCTGAGAATCATATAAATATAATTTAATCATGATTGTGGATCAGTCATAACTCAAAAAGCAATATAATGTATCTTATAGTCCTTATGGAATAGCCTTAAATTAACAGACATCTAGTAGTATTTTTGTGTGTTCAAAACATATTTAAACATATGCATTTTATGTATGTTGTTTCATATTAAAGTTGACTTCTAATTGTGTATCTTTTCAATGGTACATATGTGTATAAATTGTTCCTATAAAAATGAAGACTTTTGAAAAATATAAGTTTCAATACTCCTTTTATTAAGTAATATGTTAGATTTTGACAGATAGCAGAAAGTATGTTTTAGGAGAGGACAGAAAGGAAACAGTAGAATTTGGATTCCAGGAAAACCCAGATGTTTGATGCCAAGTTTTTCTGACTTACTAGTAACCTTAGGAATATTATTTATAGTTAGGAATTGAGAAAATAATATATATCTTGTAGGGCCATGGATGAGATTAAGGGAGCTGTTATAAATAAAATCTGTCACATAGTACCCCAAGGATATTGTAAGTCTAAGTTATAATAGCAATTTTATCATTGCTAATATTTTGGAGGGATAACCAGTCACTCCACCAGAACTATGCATTTATTTATTTTTATTTAACATTTAAAACACATTTTCCGTGTGGTAACTTTATAACAGACCAAAATATATTAACAATTAATTAAATAGAAGTGTATCTATAATTGGTAACACCCACAAAATCATGGTTAATAAATTAGTGCATATATTTGCAATTATTTAAAAATATATATGCTTATGTGTAGATATTGATATGTACAGCATACACAGAAAATCAGAGACAGTTTTGGGGCAATATATATTTTTTATTAATATGTCACGAATATTTTTCAGTATAATAGAATGTTTTTCATGATACGTACTTTCATGGATGCCAAAAATTCCATTATGTGGATGCAATTTATTCTACTTGGGGAATTCTGTTTCAGTTTTTCACTAGTATAGGTGACAGAATTGATTGAGCATTCTGGCTATGTGTCTCTATGTATATCTCATATTCCCTTAGGAAAATTTATAGATGTATAATTTTGTGGTTGAAAAGAATGAATACTTTTAAGGCTTGAACATATTTCCCCATAATCTTTCAAACCAAAGGAGAAGAGATGTATAGAGAAGCACACAAATCATAAGAAGTTGATGGATTTTTTTCAAAGTTAGCGTAGCCATGCTACTAGCATCCGGATCGAGAATTGGAACATTAGGCGGGGAGCCTCCCCAGCTGTTGCCCTCACCCAGGGATAAGTGCTTTTCTGACCTTTCACATCTCTGATAGTTTTACCTGGCATTGAAATTACTATCAGGGGAATCATAGAGTACATGCCTTTATGTTGGACTGCCCCTATATAACATTATTTTTGTGAGCACTTTCTATGCTAGTGCATGTATCAGAAGTATATTTATTCTCTTTACAGAATTCCACTGTGTGGATATGCCAGAGTTTATCCATTGTACTGTTGGTATACATGTGGGTTGTGTCTAGTATGAGGCCATTATGAATATTGCTGTTATGACACACATGTCCATTAATACACACACACATTTTCAGAATGTACTTGGAAGTGGAATGATTGATTCAGCTGATATGTGTATATTTATTTGGCTTTGCAAATAACACCAAACAGTCTGCCAATGGGGTTGTGCCAATTTACTATCACCAGTGCTGTATGAGACTTTCGTTTCTTCCAAATCCTCATCAAGAGTGCGTATTTCCAATCTCGTTCCTTTCAGCCACTCTGGTGGATATGAACTTGTATTTTATTGTGTTTTAATGTGTAATCCTCTAATGATTAGAGCCATTCTATGTCTACTTATGTGAAGTCCTTGTGCAAATCTTTTTCCCATTGAAACAAATTAGTGATCTGTCTTTTTCTCATATATGTCAGAGTTGTTGTTTTTTAAAAATACAAATCCTTTACCAGATACATGCAGTGCAAATGTCTTCTGTTGACCTGGGCTTTACTTTTTCTCTTAACAATATCTCTTGATGAATGAAGTTCATCTTATCAACCTTTTCCTTTATGGCTAGTGCATTTCATGTGTTGTTTAAGAAATAATCACTTTCCCTGAAATCAACAAGATATTTTCCTATATTTTCTTGTGGAAACTTCATTGTTTTGTCTTTTACATGACAAAATATTAAGCAATCTGGATTGATTTTTCTGTGTGCATGATGAAGAGTAAGTGTCAAGATTCATCTTTTAAGTTGTGGTACATATACACAATGGAATATTACTCAGCCATAAAAAAAGAATGAAATCTTACCACTTGTGACAGCATGGGTGGACCTAGAGGGTATTATGCTAAGTCAAGTAAGTCAGTCAGAGAAAGACAAATACCACATGATTTCACTTGGATGTGGAATCTAGAGGACAGTATCAATAAACAAAATAGTAAAAGCCTCAGATACAGAGCATAGACTGATGGTTTCTAGAGGGGAGGGGGACTGGGGGACTGAGTGAAAAAGGTGAAGGGAATAAGAAGTACAGATTGGTAGTTACAGAATAGTCATGGGGATGTAAAGTTTGCAGCATAGGGAATATAGTTAACAATATTCTAATACATATGAGTGGTGCCAGGCGGGTACTGGAAATATCAGGGGAACCCCTTGTAAAGAGTAAAGATCATCTAATCAGTATTCTGTACACCTGAAACTAATACAATAATTTGAATATAAACTGTAATTGAAAAATAAAACTCAAAAAAAAAGGGATTTTCATGTGACTAGTCAGTTAACCTGGAACCATTTATTGAAATCTACTCTTCACTAAAGTTGCACCATTGTCATAAATTAAATAAACATTACAGTCTATTTGTTCTTACAGCAATACCACACAGAATTAATTATAATAAATATTGATATATGGCTATAAGCATTCTTTTTTTAAGGTTAAAGACACTAAATATACAGCCCTGACTGGTGTGGCTCAGTGGACTGAGCACCAGCCTGTGAAGCAAAGGGTCGCTGGTTCGATTCCCAGTCAGGGCACACGCCTGGGTTGCAGGCCAGGTCCCCAGAGGGGGTCATGTGAGAGGCAAGCACGTACTGATGTTTTTCTCCCTCTCTTTCTCTCTGCCTTCCTCCTCTCTCTAAAAATAAATAAATACTTTTTTTAAAAAGACACTAAGTATACAAATACATTGTATTTTAATTTTTCAATTACAATTCACATTCAATATCTTTTTGTATTAGTGTCACAGGCATAGCCAACTTGGTAGAAAATCATGTGCTTTGGAGAGTGTTCCCCCCGCCCCTGCGCCGCTGCTTCAAGTACCCACTTGGTCCCATATATACTCATCCCAATATTATTGACTATATTCCCTGTGCTGTTAAACTTGGTTATTCTTCGAGATTTCTTTGGATATTCTTGGCCCACTGGATTTCCATATACATTTTAGAGTTGGATGTCAATTTTTATTAAAAACCAGCTGTTTCAACTTTGATTGGAATTGCATTGGATTTATACATTATTTGAAGAGAACTGACATCTTTACACTATGAGGCTTGCCAACTGGTTCCTTCAGTTGGTTCCTTCCAATAGAAGAACAAGTGAAAGAGGCTCCAGCAAGCATAGGTAGATACACTTCACTTCCTCGCACAACCAAAAAAAGTATAACTACCCATTTAAAAACAAAAAACAACCAGAAGGGCCAGAAATTCAAACTGTATGAAAATCTGACTACCAAGGGGTTAAAGAAGAAACATTCATCCAGACTGGTGCACTGAGACAAAGAAATATGGCCCAAGTGAAAGAAAAGATTAAAACTCCAGAAAATAACTAAGCAATGAGGAGGTAGACAACCTATCAGATGCAGAGTTCAAAACACTGGTAATCAGGATGCTCACAGAAATGATTGAGTATGGTCACAAAGCAGAGGAAGAAATGAAGGCTATCCAAAGTGAAATAAAGGAAAATACACAGGGGACCAACAGTGAAGGGAAGGAAACTGGGACTCAAAAAATATTTTGAAACAAAAGAAGAAATAAACATCCAACCAGTACAGAATGAAGAAAGAAGAAGTCAAAAAAATGAGAGGCTGAGGAGCCTCTGGGGCAACTCCAAATGTTCCAACATCTGAATCGTAGGAGTTGCCTGAGGAGAAAAGGAAGAGAAAGAAATTAAAGACTTAGTTGAATAAATAATGACCAAAAACTTCCCCAGTCTGATGAAGGAACTACACATGCAAGTCTAGGATGCTCGGACAGTCTCAAAGAACTTGGATCCAAGAAGAAACACATCAAAATACATCATATTTAAATTACCCAAGATTAAAGATAAGGAGAGAATCTTAAAAGCAGCAAGAGAAAAGGAGACAGTTGCCTACAAAGGAGTTCCCGTAAGACTATCAGCTGATTTCTCAAAAGAAACCTTGCAGGCAAGAAGGGGCTGGAAAGAAGTATTTGAAGTCATGAAAGGCAAGGACCTACATCCAAGATGACTCTATCCAGTAAAGCTATC
>PVKM010002135.1:0-40052 GCA_004027735.1 Carollia perspicillata | reverse complement strand
TGAACATAAACTAAGTGGAGGGAAATACTGGAGGGAGGGCGTTACAGGGCAAAGGGAGATAAACAGGAGAAAAAAATGGGACAAGTGCAATAAAATACATCAATAAAACACACTTTAAAAAAAGAGCAAGTTATATTCCTTTATTTGTAGTTCCCTATCTCTTAATGACATCTGTAGTTTTTCAGGTACATGTCTTGCTTTTTGTTTTGAATTTTGTCCAATGACTCCCTACAAATGTAAGAATTTATGCTCCCACAAACATCCTGAGAGTGCTTATTTTCCAGAACTTTGACAAGTACCTTTTACAAAAGTCAATATAATATGCAAATGGTGGTATGTCATTGCTGTTTAAATTTGCATTTCATCGATTACTTAGTGATTGGACTTTTGTTTATTGGCTGTTTGCATTTTTTGTGAAATTACTGTTTATATTCTTTATCCAGTTTTTCAGTTGGTCCTCCATCTGTCTTCATTTATTGAATGATCTATTTATATGAGATAATGTTACCCTTTGTTGGATACATGCTGTAAATATACCCAGTCATTCTGCTAATTAATCTTAATTTCTAAATGAACAGTACAAATATTATATGTAATAGTTTATTTATATTTCTTTCTCCTTCTGAAGGGCTTTCCCATGCCCATACTTTTTTAAAGATTTTATTTATTTACTTATCTTTAGAGGGGAAGGGAAGGAGAGAGGGAGAGAAATGTCAGTGTATGGTTGCCTCTCGTGCGTCCCCTGCTGGGAACTGGCCTGCAGCCCAGGCATGTGGCCTGACTGGGAATCAGACAGGCGACCCTTTGGTTTGCAGGTCAGCATTCAGTCCACTGAGCTACACCAGCCAGGGTCCAGTATTTTATTCTGATTCTGTTATTATTAATTTTTTACACTTAACCACTGTAATTTATCTCAAATATATTTGGTGGAAGATATGAAGTCAATATTTAATATGTGTTTATTTCTACAACAGACACCTCTGTTTATCTTAACACTAAAGCTCCTACACATTTGAAATTAAATTCAGAAACTGAAAGAAAGGGAAGATAATCTTCTGTAAAATTAGGTCAAGATTCAGTTAGATGCGAACTTAACACAGAAGGGAATGTTTTTAATTGTTTTCTTTCACCACAGGGAATATATTGTATGAAGAGCATGGTTTTATAATACTTAGAAAGATTGATAAAAAATGTTATATTTTACTGGTAGAGTGTTTTTGCACTTGTATTTTGATAAGAATATGAAGTAGTAAATATAATAGTAAATTGCATTAGAACATGTAGGGAGTGAGCTAGGACTCAGTCTGAATCATAAATTAGTCCCATCTGCTATTTTTTTCATGAAGTATTCAGTATATAGGAGAAGCCATCAATTCCTGAATACTGTTTTGAATGGGAAAGCATACAAGTTATATGTTCAATGATGTCAAATTCCACCCTCCCATTAACTGATACCGTCATAGGAAAATAAGCAGAGGTTTTTTTGGCTGATGGCTTTAGATATGTCACATGCTTTTCATAATGACTTGTCAGTAAAATATATCAAGTATAATTTCTCAGCACTGTGTTCTTTGGCATGAAGAAAAGCTAGTAGTTTTCCTTTCCAAATTAACTTGTCTTTGCAAAGGAAATACATTTATGTTTTTCAAAAATTGAAAACTAGGGGCGAAATGTCTCTCACCCCATCCACCCTCTGTCCTACCATCACAAAGCAATTATTTGAGTGTCAGAAATGTATCTACAACATACATTCCTAGAAGTAAAAGTTCCGAGGCTAAGGTTACATGCACTTAATAGATTTTACCAAGTTGTCTTCCACAAGGGGCACACCAATCCATACACCCCACTGGCCATGCATAAGAGTCTGTATTTTCCACGAGCCTGGCCACCCAGCATGTTGTCAGGCTTAGGATTTTGACAGTGCTGTAGATGAAGTTTCCAGAGTTCTTATTATGATCAAAGCGTAGCTTCCTTTTTGTATGTTTCAAAGCCATTCGTGTTCTTTGTCAACCGCCCTTACCTTTTGTCCTGTTTTCTTTTGCATTTTTGACCGCCTTCTTGTTAATTGGCAAAAGCTGTCTTATTTGTTAGGCAAATCGGCCCCTGATCTGAGAGATGAGTCACAAATATTACTTTTTTGCAGTTTGTCCTTTGACTTTGCGTTTAGTTTAGTTTTTCTTTCTGCCGTGCAGAAGGTTTTAACATCTGGATAGTCCAATTTACTAATATTTTTGTCTGTTAATTGAAGCTGCATAACATGAGGATAAAATTATACTGTTATGTTGCCGACTACTCTAGACGTGTACTGCTTCTTACACTGAGGAAAGAAATTAATTCTGAATTTGGAAAATGTTGGTCTTTCAGTCAGCAGGTATTTATTGAAAGTCTATCATGTATAGAAACCCAGTTCATCCAGAAATCAAAGCTCAGTGAGGAAGGTCAATGCCAGTAACAAATCAAACAGCGCACGGTCAGTGCTATGGTGGTGGGAAGCCCAAGGTCTGTAAGGATATACCTAATGCAGATGTCATAACTAAGCTGAAGACTACTATGCCCTTCAATCTCATTATAAGCTATCATTTAATTATTTCAGGTATTATCCAAGTCTCCCCAGTTGCACCGTTTTCTCACAGGACTTGTTCCTCTTCTATCACCAGGAAGGAATGGCTTGGGACGAGGCAAAGGAAACCAACAACCGTAGTTAAAATTTGTACAGATATCTGGGCTTGTCTATGAAGCTGAAATGGAACACAGACTATTTTGTGATCAGACAGCAATGAGTTCATAGCTTGATTTTAGAGATTGAAAAAAAATATGATGGCTTTTATTTTCAAGCGCCTCAGAACCTAGAGGTTTAGCTGCTTCAAGTTGATGCTATAAAATGCTTTCTACATATATCTGTGACTAGGAAATGAGCCAGTGAAAAAGAAACTAGTTACCTCCTTATAAATACTGGAAATGATAAATTAAGGGCATTATTCAATTATATATTACATACCTGGAGTTACATTTGTGGTAGCAACGATCACACACACACACGTGCGCACACACAAATATAGTTGAGTCCTCGGATACCTGTACGGGTTAGAACTCCTGCGATACAAATAGGTCTTCGTACTGTGTTTACTTGGCTTTACAGCAGGATACAAGGCAGACAAAGCAAATACAGCATGACGATTCACTGTTCACTGACAAACATTTCACGCTACCCACACATGTTGCTGGTTTTGACTCCTCACCCCACACAGGAAAAGGCTGCTAGGAATGAAAAATTAGGTTTGTGCAGGTCACCTTCGAGAAGCCACAGCTTCCCTTTCCCTTCCATATTTGTATCGTTTTCCTCATATAGAGCCAAGGCCTATATTCTAACTCACAGATCCGCAATCCAGATATAGGTGCATATGACAGGCAAGGCAGGCCCAAGGTTTCCCATTCATCCTAACGTTGGGAGCATTCCAAGGAAGCGTTGTTGTGGGAACCTAAGGTCTGGCCCGGGCTGCCCTGCATCAGCCCAGGCTGGATGTGAACCCTTTACTCATGCATTCACATGCATTGTATGCAATATGTCTGAATGTATTTCGATACACTTCAATATGCATATTGTTGACCTATAATAAGAGCTTATAAAAAACCATTCCCCTAGAAATTCATTGGCTCGTTATTTTGTCTATTAATATATTTCCTTCTCACCCCACAACTCTTGGGTTCAAGAAAAGAATGTAATATTCATTAGTTCTTTTATTTACTTTTTTAGGTTTTTAAAGAAACATTTATTTCTTCAAAGTGATTGTATTTTCCCATGTACACTGCGTAACTTTTTGCCCACATTTTTGAGGGAAAAATAAGGATGCGCATTATACATGGGTAGTACCTGCAATACCATGTATCTGTCCTTGTGTTTTGTATTCATTACATGAAACTTCTTGTAGCATATGTTCAAAAATAAATGCTAAAATTCCCTTAAAATATGAAAAGCAAGTATCAAAATATAAATAAAAAAATAATTGAATTAAAAAATTTAAATGAAAGATTTTTTCCCCTCAAAGTTTGGGCCAAAAGCGTGAGTGTGCATTCTACCTGGCAAAATATGGCAAGGTGCATAAAGAGGAAACCAAAAAACACAACAGGCAGTGAACAGCCCTGGCTGGTGTAGCTCAGTGGATTGAGCACGGGCCTGTGAAGCAAAGGGTCGCCAGTTCGATTCCCAGTCAGGGCACATGCCTGGGTTGCGGGCCAGGTCCCCAGTAGGGAATGCAGGAGAGGCAACCACACATTGATGTTTCTCTCCCACTCCTTCTCCTTCCCATCCTCTCTCTCTAAAAATAAATAAATTAAATTAAAAAAAGAGGCAGCGAACAAAGTCATGCGTAACCACAAGCAGTTTACCGTTTGATGTGTCCTTCTAAGACCCTCGTGCATCTCCACAACTGAGCCTCCATTTTTATGTCATTAAGATCATACAGTTATATACCATGCTTTTCACACATCATGAATATTTACCATTTCAGAGTCCCAAAACTATGTAAGTATTGGAGCATCTGTTGCAAAGTAAGGAGGCATTGTTTAGATGATGTACTAGCATATTAGTGTATTTATTAGTTTCCTGTAAAAATGTTATCTATTCATAACATAGTATCATTATATGATAGATGTGCATTAGAACATTTGTGTTCCTATTACAATGTATATTTATACATTAATGTTTATATTTCTGTTATTATCATAGTATTAACAATATGAAGAGTTGCCACTGCAGGCTCACATTCTTTGTTTCTGCGTTAGACCTTGATAATCTTGAAGGAAAAGGCTTTACTCCTGCTTACCTTGGTTCTCTACCTACACTTGAGTTTGAGCAGCCAACAGTAACATTTAATGATTTTATTGTCTCTGGATGTTAACACCTGCATACAATACAAAACTTACTTACTTTCAATTCTTACAGTGATCATGTGAGGCAAGTATGATCATTGGCCTCATTCTATAGAGAAGGCTTTGGAGTTAAAGAACTTGGCTAACGTGCCAGAGAAGTGCTGGAACCAGGAATTAAAGCCAAGCAGCCTGACTCTAGACCCCACAGTGCCACACAGCATCTCGTACTGCTTGCCAAGTGATTTCACGTTCTCAACCCCCGTGTTATCATCCATTTCTAAAATTGGGATAATAACGGTATTTGTATCATAGGGTTGTTCAGTGGATTACAGAAGGCAATAAATGTGAAATTTCCAAACACGGTGCTCGGTCCTAGTAAGCCCTTAATAAAAATAACCTGTAGTCATTCTCTTGTATTCTACTCTAATCCAAATAATGTCTTTACTTTTCGTTTTAATCTTTTGATTCTGTTTTACTCGGCTATACTAGGGCCCACAAACTAGCACTTACAAAAATGCTTGCCTCATCAAATTTTCTTTGTACATCAAAGAATTTCCTTGTGCAATTTTTATTAACAGAAAGGAAAGTTAGAAGCAAGTATAAAGGCAGTGCCAGGCATGTAATACACAACACACCATGATGTTCAATAAGTGAGTGGTTAAGCGGAGAATACAATTCTTTAACTTTATTGGTTGGAGTTGCATTTCTGTTTGTGTGGTTATGTGTGTTCAGTTTCCAAGAAAAGGCTTATTGTTTTCTGAGTGTAAAATTTTTGGAAAGACTATCAATCAATGATGGATATATAAATTAAATCCTAACATGTAACCATGTCAGTAATCAATATCATGCTGTAAAAATACCAAATCTAGTAAATTTCTATAACATTTTATGACAAATACGTTTTGAAGATACTGTTTTCCATTTTTTCAAATTAGTGTTTTGGGTTCCTTTGGATATATTTCCAGGAGTGGGATCAATGGGTCAAAAGGCAGATCCACTTTTAATTTTTTGAAGTATCTCCATAGTGCTTTCCACAGTGGCTGCACCAGTCTGCATTCCCACCAGCAATGCAAAAGGGTTTCCTCTGTTTTATTCAAATCATGAGAACCTTTCCCTTTTGTTTCCTTTCAGGTTTCTAGAGATTTACCTGTGAAACAAGGAGAAACTGAGGCTCACATAAAA
Organism: Carollia perspicillata; assembly: GCA_004027735.1. NCBI lineage: Eukaryota > Metazoa > Chordata > Mammalia > Chiroptera > Phyllostomidae > Carollia > Carollia perspicillata. Next base: position 34,001 of record PVKM010002135.1, on the reverse strand, counting down.
GATCTTGGACAGATCGAAGAGCAATTAAATCATCTGCTTCTGTGGCTGTCTCCTATTAGGAGTCAGTTAGAAATTCTCAATCAACCAAATCAAGCAGGACCATTTGACATTAAGGTAGGGACTTGTTGCTTTAAATACTGTTTTCCAAATGAGTGGCAATATCAGTAAAGTAAGTCTCTCATTTGTCGCCATCATTATCATTGTTGTTATGTTGGTTATTATTGTTTGACTCTCATTTTCTGTTTGTTTCCAGCATTTACCAGCAATTATGTATTCATTGAACTCATATCACTAGAACGCCTTCATCATATCTGCTCCTACAATCCATTTTCCATCCCTACTTTAACTGCACTTAATATATGTTTCTAGACTCCTTATCGAAAACTGAGGTCATTAGGAGATTAGGTTCTTACAAAATAAAGTGTGGGCTCTTTAGTAGACTTCCTAACACCCTGCCAGACCAACTCCAGCTTACCTTTCTCTCCCCTTTTTCTGTCAACAACCTCTCCTTATAGTCTAGCCCCAGCGGATTATATGGTATCTTTATATGCATGTCCCTTCCTGCCATGTCTTTGTTCTTGATCTTCTTTAAGTGACTTCTGTCTCTCTTCTTCTCATGATGGGTTTTCTTCCATCTGTCAAGATGGAATTCAATATCATTGCTTCTTCAAAGCTTGCTTCTGTATGCCAAGTAGAGTAATAAACCCTTTTAGGATTCCTTATAAACCTCTTTGTCTGTCTCCAGTAGCCTTTTGCACATTGACTTACACTTACATTGTCAGACCTGATGACCTCATCACAGTTTTTTGATCGCAGAAGGCATCTTCCTCTGTTCCTTATCCCCATTACTTCTGAGTACCCCAACCCAGGGCTCAGTGTATGCTGGGCACTTGTTAGTAGTTTTGAGTCAACCAATAAAGATGCTTAACCAGTCAGGCAGAGTGGTAACGAGATATTACAGGTAAGCCTATGGTTCAGACAGTTGGACACCAGCACTTCCATTTTTAGTGTCCCCCGTCCACAGTGATTATTTCTATCTTCTGTCCCTTCCCAGGATCACATTCAAGGGACCGGTCCCAACATCATACCCCAGTTTGCATCTCCTGGGGACCAGCAACATTAAACATGCGATCAAATAGCCCAAGGCCGATTGAAAGTACAGCCTATTAACTAATGCAATGGGCAATTTCAGACTAAATATGTTCAGTAATATCTTGAAGTCAATTTTTTTCTTATAATTGACCAACCCAAATTCTTCTATTTATTTACTTTCTAAGATTATAGCCATCTAACATTTTTATCTCCATGTAGTTGCGACTTTGCAAGGAAATAAGTCAAGGATTGGAAAAGTGCGAGGCTCATCCAGAAAAGAAAATTCGAAGTTTAGGAGAGGTGGGCTTGAGTCAAGATAGAGAAAGAGAGAGAGCATGCGCCTTGATATAACTAAAGTGCAAAGTGCACTCCACTGCCTTTTCCCCACCTCTTCCTGATATTTAGACCTCCCATTCTGATAGCCAGAGCAGGTGACACGGTGTAAGTCACACGTACATGTCATTTCATCAGTACTCAACCCAGGCTGCTCAACCAGTGGGATGGCATTGGGTTCCATCTGACGATTCAACCTGAGTCTCAATAGGCTTTACCCAGAACAGATGACATGAACACGGATGGAGGAGTATACAGGACAGGTAACCACACAGCCTGCATGGTGACGGCACCATGAGGTCTTGACACCAGGGCGTGGCTTCTGATGCCCCAGTCGCCATGTATTTGGGTCATGTGTGGTCACAGGTACAAGACCAGGTGGGTGTGAAACCACATCACCATGCAGGCAGAGCCAGCAGTTCTGGGATTCTGGAGTTTTTCCATCTAGCCTGGTACATGGTATCCTCAGATGTGTTTTAAAAGCAGCCATTCTCAGTGCGACCGCATCGCATCAGTACTGACTGCTCATTACCCAATAACTAAATCTCAGTGAAGAAGTACAGTAACTTGGTCCAATAAACTAGGACCCCAGCCAGATTCTCAATTATTTTGGATCTAGTATATTCTTAAATCTGTCTTCACGTAGTATTCTAAGGAGGAAAGACCATGTACTCTTTGTTCCCAATCAGAAATCGCTGTTTGTAACACAGATAAAAGCACATTCCTTTACTTTGTAACATCCTCTTCATTTAAAATGTGCTTCTTCATTAAAATGACAAATATATTCAATGTTAGCTATTGCCGTATGTGGAATATGTTTAAAAGACAACGAAGTTGTATGCTAGCAATGGACACTGTCAGCTCAACCAAAGTGACTTTGGTCTCAGTCCTTGCCCCCAGAATGGCTCCCAAATGCTGAGAATACCCACTGGGCCTTTGGTTCCTGCCAAATGGGATCCTGGGGTTTGGAATGGAAGCCACCCTCAGCTCTACGAGTCACTTCCCTTTATCACAGCTGCAAGGCACCACTCTCCGGGTTGGGTGTCATTTCGGAAAATCATGGTATTTGTCTCCTGCAGCTTGGTCTAACTCACCGAGGGGACACGCAGCTTCTTTTTATTCTGGCAGTAAAACTCCTTGGCTTCAATCCTCTCTGCCTATTCTGAGTTTTTCGTCTCTAGAGTGGAGATCTCAAAAATATTCCTTTAGCCTTTTTCTTCTGCTTGTGGCTATAACCAAAGGGGGGGAAAAGATCATCAAATCATATATAAAATGACTTGAGAGTTCCCCCTGCTGCCACCATAATTCTCAGACCCCTAGTTTGTTGTAATCAGGAAGTAGTGACCTGTGTGAGTAATTAACTAACTTACCTAGTTCTTTATTTCTCTATCTTGTTGTTATCTGTAGTCACTGTCTAAAAAGTGAGTTATTGAGGTTGCACAGAATTCTTCTGCTGTAAGATATGTGGTCTTAGTCTCTACAGCCTGCTATAGCCCTCTGCTTAAAGAGATTAAACTTTTTTCGGTGAAAGAAAGATGGGAAAGTGCACTTGGCTTAACTTTAAAGTACTGGAAACCCAAAATAAAGTTTTTAAACAGCTTTGAGGACGTGCCCATATTTTTTAAAGATTTTATTTATTTATTTTTAGACAGGGGAAGGAAGAGAGAGAGAGAGAAATATCACTGTGTGGTTGCCTCTTGCATGCCCCCTACTGGGGACCTGGACCACAACCCAGGCATGTGTCCTGACTGGGAATCGAACCAGTGACCCTTTGGTTCACAGGCTGGCACTCAATCCACTCAGCCACACCAGCCAGGACCAGGCCCATATTTTTAATGCTGGGAAAGAAACACCTTTAAAAAAAATCTAAGAAATGTCCTGGCTGGTGTAGCTCAGTGGATTGAGCATGGGCCTGCGAACCAAAGGATCGAGGTTCGATTCCTGGTCAGGGCACATGCCTGGGTTGCAGGCCAGTTCCCAGCAGGGGACGCACGAGAGGCAACCATACATTGATGTGTCTCTCCCTCTCTCCTTCCCTTCCCCTCTAAAGACAAGTAAATAAAATCATTAAAAAATTGTGTTTAAAAAAATCTAAGAACACTGATGGACAAGGTGCCATTTCCTAAATGTAAATAGCCTGGGGGTGGGGTCGAGTCTGGCTACAGTGGCCATGGCTAGCTGTCTTGCCATCCAGGTCCTTTGTTTTCTCTAGTAAAACTCTGAACACCTGTTAGAAAAATATGGAATACCCTCTGCGCACTTTAGTTTTGCCTGCCTGGCACTTCGTGCTTATTGGTGAAATGCAGCTAACTGTGTCATGAAACCAAAATTTTTTTAAAAAACCTTAAGGGCTCTGTCCTAATACATTGTTTATGCTGGAGTGAAAATTGACTGCACATCACTTGGGTTGTACAATTTGCTCCCAAAATATTCCTATTCAGGAAATCCTGCAAATAGCAATATTCATTTTGCAAATCACCTCGCAAAAACTCTTAGCAAGCCGAGAAACATAATCAATGAGATCGTGATGTAGAGGGTGAAAATTAGGCATAATCACAACCCTTTCCCATCAGTCAGCCCACTAGAAGGCATGCCTTTGAATTTTGATTTTCAAATGTACTCTCAATTTAGAAATGAAATATGTTGATTTCAGATTTTTGGAAATGATAATTAAATGCTAAGAACCAGGAACCGGTTAAAATTTCTATAAAGGGTCTTATGTTTTTAATCTTTAATGAATGTTTTCAGTAATGAGCTGCAGGTATACTGCTGATCTGACATAAAACTGCCTAACTACTGCTTCCCAAACTTTTCATTGGGGGGGGGCGGGGAACACATAATTTTGTGTTAAGTTTTCCTGATAGAAATGCTTTCCTATTCACAGTAGGGATGGTTTTTCCCTCTCCTAAAAATGCCTTTCCCTCTGTGGTCTAGAAATAAACACGACGTACCACTCTGCTGGCTCTTCCTTACCACGGAAGAAACTTAATTCCCCCCTAAAGTCAAATCCATGCTAAAAACTACCAAAGGATACAATTGCAGTGACTGAATGATAAAGTATGTGAACACTGAAATCCCTCTCTGCACATGCTCACATTGCCGTGAGGGCCAGCAATGACAAAAATTGCACCAGACAACTTAGCAGGCGAGGGAGACTTCATTCCTAGACTATTGCAGTAGGGGAGGCAGATTGAACTGAGCTTGCATGGCAGCAAAAGGCAGGAAGGATTTTAAGCATTGGGATGAGCTAGCGGGAAAGTACCACTGGGAGAACAGTAGAGGGGAAGTTGGTTCATGTGATGAAGCCATCTGTGTCCACTAATTGTCATGTACGGAAGGTAGGCTACTATCCTCCCACGGAGACAGGGAGCCTGGGTGCTATCCTTCCTGATATCTACATTTCAAGGGATGGCTCCCAGGTCCTTGAGAAAGACCTGCCCGGGTTGTAGATAAACCTGTCAAAGAGGCAGAGAAAGAATTTACAACAAACCTCTGCCTAGTTGCATGGCGAGTGAGGACGTTGTCCTTATTCCTTTTGTCCAGTAACTCCCCTCCACCATTCTCAGGACACCTTCCACAGAAATAGTCTCCTGCCTAATAGAAAACACTGAAACATTTTTCCAGGAAAGCACGTGAGTCATAAAAGAGGCCAGCGTCCTCTTCTTTGTTTCTCAGCTCTCTGTTACCACCTCTTACAAAAATGAAAACAAACAAAATCAAAAAGCATATTCGATTGGACGTGAACTGGTACGCATCCGTCTACAGGGATAACTGTTTGGATGTGAATGATCACATTCCAAACAGTGAACTAAGGTAAATGCGCTAAGAAAAGCAAGGCTGGGCCCATAATCAGACAGGAATGTGTCTAAAGACTACTCAAGCTAAGGAGAATGTTAACACATCTTTGTCAGGCCTCTGTTTTGTTCAAGGGAAACCAGGACAGTCGGACACCCAGGGGAGCCAGTCTGTGTAGCTCATTACAGAAGCTTTCTATCATTGAAGGGCTCAGTGAACTGACATTGAGACTCGATAGGGAGAGGAGATTGGCTGGATGGTGGGAACATCCAGTTATCTAATGAAAGGGATTTCCCGTGGAAGTTAGAAGAAAATCAAAGATTAATTGCCGTTAATTTGACGATTAACCCAGGAACTAATTAAAAAGATCCCTAGAGCATAGGTGGGGAGCATCTTTTGATGGTGGACTGAGGATGGCAGGGGTCATTTTCTGACAGTTTGAGTGCTTTCGGCAATGGCACCAACATCACAGAGTTTTGGGGAAGATCGTCCACGGTCACGGGTATTTCCTGGAGCAGAACATGATGGGTGTGAGGGAGCAGCCCAGCCGGCAGCAGCCCCTGGCCTGAAGGTTGTCCATACATAATCCACTGTGCTGATGAGTCCTTTGAAGTCTGCTGAGTTGTCTGGCTTGAGCTCTCAGGGCTCCTTTAGATCCTGGGGCAAAAGTTCAATTGCAAGACAACCTGGAGTGTGAATAAGGATCAGGGCAGTCGGCTTTTAGTCCTCAGTACTGCCAAGTCAGGAGAACAGGAGAAAAATGAGAGACATTAGTGTGGAGCGTGGTAGCCAGATATTGAAGGACGCTAGGAGAATGGAAAAATTGGTGAGAACTGAGAAAATGTGTAAGAAGGCAGGATCCAGTCTGACTGACAGGTAGATAACAAAACCATGCGGTTTACGAGGAAACTGAACATAGCTCAAAGACAAAGAACAGGACTGGACTCTAATAACCCACAAGGGTGCACTCTAGTTTCCTATGGAAACATAAAATTTCTGTCTACAGTCACCTGTCTTTTGATCAGATACTCAAGATTATTCTTATTTATAAAATAAGGCAGGGCTCTTTACTTACACAGGGCCAGCAGGCATGGTGATGGACCATGCTGGCCTTTTAAGATGTGTTCATACTGGAAGTTTTTCATAAAGAATCTTAGACTTGACTTTTAAAAGCCTCAAGAGGATATAAAGCCCAGCCAAGATCTCGCCATTAATTTTCCCTCTGCACCTGCAGATTTGGGTGAATTCCTCTATTCTCAAAGTTCTCAAAGAATCCAAAGGATTTCTGGGCCTGCCAGAAAGTGGCCTGCCGTAATCACCTGTAAGTCTGGACTTCCTGTATGCCGGGTGCTAAGTCAGCTTTCCCAAAAGGGCTTTGGAAGCATTGTCTCCAAAAAGTCTAAAGTGATTCCTTAAAATTCTCTTGTCATAACTAAATCTGTGCACATCACTCTCAAAAGTGTCATTCCAATCAAAGCTTTGGTTATAGAACTAATTTCCTCGATTCTATCCTGGTATGAGGACAGATTTTGTCCATGGTGATACAAACAATTGTATCACCATGAAAATAAGAATACTCTAAGTATTTCTGAAGTCTGGAGGGATCAAGCAGGGAGAAAAAGATAACTGTTACACCTCTGTTTACAAAACTACAATCTACTGAATCTCTATAAGGAGTACATAGCTTGAGAGAAAAGCCAAAGGAGTCTCTTACATCCAGAAAATAGAACATCAAGGCATCAGCAATGTTGCAAACAAAAGCCCTAGTCAAATAATCCTTCATCAGTTCATTCATGTCATTGATTCTTGTCTCGCATGATCTCAGGTCAGCAGCATCATAATCCCCGCAGCTTCTCTACTAGAGTTCTGGAAATGCTGTGGCAGGCCAGTGGAATGGTCTCAACGTTATTTAAGCAAACCTACCAGAAGCCTGTGCCCTGGGGTACTGGTATGGCCCTTTCCATGGGTCTCTGAGGTAGTTCGTTTTTCTTGAAAACCAGCATTCTGGCCTGCTGCTGATTGCAAGCACTTCCAGGGAAACCTCAGAGGAAACAACAGCTCCTCGTCGATGACAAAAGGCTTCGAATTGCTATAGTTAAAGACCTGATGAGAGTCCACGTGGTAAAGAAATGTGATTGTTTCTGTGGCACAAAACATGTTAAAGCAATGACTGGAATTAGGACTGATAATGTTATACCATTGTGTAATATTAGGCAGAGTAGCAAGCAGCAGGACATATGCACGGCAGGGGCATTAACAAATGGTCCCATTACTGAAATGTTTATACCAGTAATAACGTTTGACCCATATAAATATCACCTCAGGAAGGTGAAGCATTCCTTCTTATTTGATGATGCTTTTCATGCAACTCAGCATATCAAATCAACCTAATTATATTTAGTAGCTCTCTTTTTACAAGGCAAGAGAGAAGGAGCCTTTTAAGGCTTTCTTCTTTTTATTTTTTTAAAGATTTTATTTATTTATTTTTAGAGAGCGGGGAAAGGAGGGAGAAAGAGAAGGAGAGAAACATTGATGTGTGAGAGAAACATCATCGATCTGTTGCCTCTTGCACACAGGCCTGCTACCCAGGCATGTGCCCCAGCCGGGAATTGAACCGGCAACCTTTTGCTTTGCAGGATGACATGCAACCAACTCAGCCACACTGGTCAGGGCTAATCTTTTAAGATTTTCGTGCCCTGACTGGTGTAGCTCAGTGGATTGAGTGCTGGCCTGGGAACCAAAGGGTCGCCGGTTCGATTCCCAGTCAGGGCACATGCCTGGGTTGTGGGCCAGGTCCCCAGTAGTGGGCATGTGAGAGGCAACCTTGCATTGATGTTTCTCTCCCTCTCGTTCTCCCTCCCTTCCCTTCTCTCTAAAAATAAATAAATAAAATCTTTAAAATGGATACTTTAAAAAAAGTTTTTCAATTCATTTTGGACTTAAAATTTCATCGAGGATTTGATTCATGGAAGGCAAAAGGTTGCCAGAAATGTGAAAAAGTTTGAATACTTTGTTAAATAGCATCATGGGCCACTGAAACAATGGCTGTTTACCCAGTGACAGTAAAAGATTTCAAAATAAATACAGGAGATAATATGGTTTTAAAAAGACCCTGGCCCTTTCACCAGAGTGAAAGACTTCATTAGTGAAGACTTTGCTGTTTTCACTAATCAAGGACATGATAAACTCAACAGAAAGCACAGGAAATTATTCTGGTAAGACACAGAATTGTTGCCTAAGTGGATTGCTCAAAGAGTAAAGAAAAACATTTTACAGTTTTTTATGAAGAACAGACCTGTAATCCAAAAAAGTTTGGCATCATAATGAAGAAGAAATTAAACTCCAGTTTTGCATTAGTATACTGTTGACACTAAAGCTCATTTTTTATTGAATGTATTGGTGTGACATTGGTTTGCAGAACCATAGGGGTTTCAAGTGTACAGCCGAACAAAACATCATCTGCACCTGGCATTGGGTGCCCATCACCCAAAGCAGTCTGTTTCTGTCCCCATCCCTTTGCCCAAGCCTGTTGAGGTCCCCCTGGGTAAAAGAAAGTTCCTAGACGTAGAAATTCTGAAGGGTGAAAGACTGATTTTACACACACGTCCTGCCCTTGCCAGGGATATGACATTAATGGGACAGGGCTCTCACTCATTGACCCTCAGGAACGAATCTATTGGTGGACATGCATATATCCACCTGTCATCTGTCATCTGATATATATCCATATATCATCTGTCTGGACCCAACTAGAAGACATGCATATAACTCCCCTCAAATCACACCATCTAGTCCACGACCCCCCTCCCTTCCTGGCAATCCAGACGACTCCACCTAGTCCTGCAAAGGGATCCTCACTCCAGTTTGCTGATGAGTGGCACAGAGATGGGTGTGGTCAGAGCCTGTCTTGAGGTGAGGCGGGATTTGTGTTGTCCATACTGCAAAATGAAAGACAAAAATCAGAATACTCAGAATGCTAAGGAAAACCTGTCCTTTTCGATGCTTTCAAAGCCTGTTATCCAGAACACTGAATTTTTAGTTGGACTCCTCAATGGAACCCCAGTGAGTCAGCTAGGAGCGTGGCCACTGTTCACAAAATCAGCTTTTCAGAGGTGTATGCTCCCTAGTTCACTGTTTGGAATGTGATCACTCATATCCATATGGTTATCCCCTTTGATAGATGTGTACCAGCTCAAGTTCAACTGAATATGCTTTCTGATTTCGTTTGTTTTCATTTTTCTTAATAGCTGGTATCGGGGAGGTGAGAGACAGCGAAGAGGACTCCGGCTTCTTTTATGTGGCATGTGCTTTCCTAGAAAATTGTTTCAGTGTTTTCTATTAGGTAGGAGTCTATTTCTGTGGATGGTGTCCTGAAAATAGTCTAGAAATGTTATTGGATGAAAAGGCACACCATCCTCATTCACCATGTAACTCGTCAGAGGTTTGTCGAAATTTAAAAATTCCCACAAGTTTAGGTTGTATCTGGGCAAAAGGATAATTCTGTCTCTAGTAAAACCTTGAAGACTGCTTCAATTTGGAGATAAGCAGCATTGAGCATCGAGTTTTCTCTTTGAACATGAGGGATCATAATTCTTCCTCTTACTTTTCACCCCCTCTACGCAACTCCCAAAACCATTGCTGAATTTAGGTAGCACAATAATAGGAAGAGAAGCAAACGACGCAAGTTCAAATCTCAGGTCTGACACTTACCGGATTTATGACATTGTTATAACTTACTCTTCTTAACCTGACTTTCCTCCTCATTAAAAATGAAAAATGGAGCCAATTATCCCAGGACTCAATTGGATTATGGTAAAGCGAAGGCGGGAACATATCTCTTTAAGGTAACAGTGAGATATGGTTGATGGGACCTTTCTTGTTGTAGCTGAAATTTTGATAAGAGCCCCTAAGTATAAAACTTAACGCTTGCAAAGAAGAACCACTCCAAAAAAGACTGCAAATAGTCATGAGGTGGCCATGTTTCACCAAACCAAATTGCCCCTATAAGAAGATTAACAACTGGAGAAGAGTTTCTTGAATTGAAAATTCCCGGAATGAGTTTCAAGTAGGGTTAACACTTTGTTGGCCAAAGGGGAAGCAGAATGGCGGTTCCCATTTCCTGCCCTGCCAAGCTTCATCACAGCGCTCTGCACAGCATTCTGCTTATAAAACTCTCAAAGTCGTTAAAATAAAAAAAAACCTATGCTCTTGCACATTTTAAAGTAGATATCTATTTGTCTCCCCTGGCGTGCCGTAAATATTGACATTTTAAAATGTTGCATTACTCTTTTGAATGTATCCAGTGGAATCCAAATACTATAGCAATATGATATCTCCCATCATCCACTTAAAATACACGAAAGAAGCTCATCTTTAATAAACAGAAGTTTCATATCATTCCTCTTTCTTCTTTAAATCATATTTCCATTCTGCTTCCCAAAGAATTGTATCTTAATGTCATATATATTTATGCTACTAAGTCTTTTATTAACCACTCTATCATATTTCGTATGACAAGTACATCTATGTGGATTTAAATTCAATTTTTAAAAACAATTTCCTGTGACTATAAGGCTCTAGATATTTTTAAAAATCCTTTAGATTGAGTTGGAGCTACCATTATTAATACTAAGCATACCTACCAATAACCAAATTACCTAAATATATGGAAATTGGGGTAAATATTAAACATACTCAGATTTCTATTAAAAATGCATTTATTAATGAGATGGGTGGATAAGTGCTTAATGGTACCTTGATGAAAAGAAGAATCCAATCATCAGTATTTTGAATTGTATTTAGATTTGGCATAAGTGTGCCTTGGGCACAGGTCACCATTGGGATATATCAGAGGGAGTGTGCTTTTATTTTGTAAAGTAGGGGACTGTTATTAACCAAAAAGTGGTCAATGAACATTTAGTTTTCAAGTTTTCACTCTTGCCACAACGTGACAAAAAGTGGAAATGATCACTGGAATGGCGTGCGTACCACAAGAACCAACTGAGACAAAAATCCCTCATAGAAGCTAAGAATCTGGTAACTGATTCTGTGTACACCATCTATTGCCCTCATATACCTAGGAAAGCCTTTGTGTACCCTAGTCTGAAGATGGCCATTCTAGGAGAGATGAGCGTTCTGTGAGAAGAAGCAAGGGACAGAGCAGTCCCTGGCTGACCACTTGTTAGGCCACCATAACACCGCCAGGCTTACCTCCCCACGGTTCATGCCTTTAGCGTGCGCAGCCCCTTCCTGCGCCAATACTTGTATAATACCACACTGTTGACTCCTTCTGGCCGACTAGTGTCTAAAATGGCCAGTTCTTTTTCACGTGCACTGTTTCTAGCTGACATTTCCTTTATCCTGCCCTTGGGCAAGTCTAATTTTTGGAAATAGATACAAGGCTGGCATCCCCTTCCCTAGACCTACTCAGGTTTATCTACCAAGGCAGATAACCAGAAGACTCAGTTCTGATGGTTCTGCCCCTCCACTAACTTCCCCCTCCCTGCCCCCCAAAAAAGAGAACTTGTACTTAATCCCAGACTACTCAGGGCTTTAATCCACGTGTTAACCCATCAGTCTGGTTGATAAGTCAAGATGGAGAGGAGGGGATCTGTAGGTCCTTTTTCCATCACACAGTATACATACTGCAATCTCTTAGTTTCTTTTCAACTGCAGATATGATATGTCTGCCTTCTCTAACTTTATCTATGTTTTGAAAAAGTTCTCAGATAGACCAAACCCTACGCCAGAGCCCTGCATCACATCACTGGAAACCTCCCTCACTTTTGACATCAGTTCAACCATCCGTTTCCTTTGCCAGTTGTTCAATCAGTTGCCAAACTCTAATGGCTTGATTTCCTCCCCTGTTCATACTATTGCATTTCCCCCCACCCCATAAGCATTCATTGGGAGACTTTATCAAATGTTTTGCTGAAATGCACATGAACTTCATTTGCCTGTCTCCCAGATCAACCCCTTCAGGCAGGAAAAGACATGAAGCTAAGCTATTGAAATTTCTATTCAACTAGCAAATCATTTATTAATTAACTGCAACGTCCTACTATGTTAATTTGGCCCTCATTCTCAATTTACTTAGAGGTGAGTTGATGTACAAATATGCCTCCATGTCAATGCAGGAACATTTAAAATGCAGTATAGCAAGTGCACTTATAGCGTGCTTTAAGAGCCCAAAAAGATTAGTACCCACCTCAGCCAAACTGTTGTTCAGAGCAGAGATACTGAAGTGTGGCCCCTAGGCCAGCAACAGCAGCAGTAGAAGCATCACCAAGTAGCTTGTTAGAAATCCAAATCCTCAGGCCTGTCCAGGAACCTACTGAAGCAGAGTAGATGGGCCCAAAGCTCAAAAGTCTGTGTTTTCTTATTCAGAATGTGGAGTAAGAGGTGGAAAACTTCAGATCATGACAGGTCTCAGGAAAGCTTCCCTAGAGGATATGGTGCTGAACTGGATCTTTAAAAGATGATCAGCCGTGGTGAGGTACACCATTGGCTGGTGTGGCTCACTGGATTGAGCGCCGGCCTGCAAACCAAAGGGTCCCTGGTTCGACTCCCAGTCAGGGCACATGCCTGGATTGTAGGCCAGGTTGGGCCCCCAGTAGGGGGCACACAGGAGACAGTCACACATTGATGTTTCTCTTCCTCCTTTCCCCTGTCTAAAAGTAAATAAATAAAATCTTTTTTAAAAGATGAGTAGGAATTGATAAAGTGAAATATGTATAAGGGAAAGGGAAAAGGTTCCAGAGAGAAGTAACAAGCAGATTTTGGTGATAAGGATGAAGGGGCGGAGACATTTTAAATGACTGTTTTTTCAAGTTGTTGGTGACCTATTGATGAGTTATAAAATCAGTTTAATGGGTAAAATGAAATAGAATAAGATAGTATAGGGCATGTAAAATACAATACAAATTATCACAATATAGTGCATGTGGTAGGCCTATGTATTGTTTTGTGAAACTTTGTTATTGTCTAGATATTTTATTCTTGTTTCTAATTTTAAGAGAATCTATATATTCCTTTCATATGAAATGCATTCATGAGTACTCTGTCAGTAAGGTCATACAGGGTTAATTATGACAAAGTTGAGAATAAATGCCCCCTTCCATGGCAGACTTTAAAAGTGCAGATCATTTTCCTATTGAAAAGATAAGGTTTCTTGTGGTACAAAATACAAAAGCATAAAAGGGCATAACTTCTCCCATATGTCTACATCTTTCAGCCACCCAGTTTCTTTCCCCATAGATGGCCAAGGTTATCAGTTCCCTAGATGGCGCTCCAAGGATAGATTGCACATGCGTGCATGTTCGTACATGTATTCTTTAATTTTCCTGTCCTCTTAAAAAAACAGCTGGCAAAATGCTGTACACATTGTTTCTCCACCGTGTTTTTTTATTTAATGATATATACTGACAGTTATTTTCCATTATTGCACTTTAAGACCATTCTCATTTTATACAGTTGCATACTACTATATCCAAAGGATATATCATAATTCATTTCACCAATATTTCTTTTTTTTAAAGATTTTATTTTTAGAGAGGGGAAGGAAGGGAGAAAGAGAGGAAAAGAAACATCAGTGTGTGGTTGCCTCTCATGTGCATCCACTGGGAACCTGGCCCGCAACCCAGGCATGTGCCCTGACTGGGAACTGAACCAGTGACCCTTTGGTTCGCAGGCTAGAGCTCAATCCACTGAGCCACATCAGCCAGGACCAATATTCTAATTAATGAACATTTCATTTGTTTTTTCACATTTTGTTCCCTGCTACAACATGACGAGGCATAACTTTCTGTTTATGTCATTTCACACACTGCAAGTCTATCCATAGGATCAGTTCCTAGAAGTAAAATGGCTAGGTCAAAATGCCACTTGTTATTTTGGTAAATGTTGCCAAATTGCTGTTCGTAGAGCACTCCCATCAGTAATAAGAGGGTTTTTTTTTTCTCCATAATTTTGCCAACTCTGAGTGTGTCATCAACCTATTCGATCTTTGCTAAGCCTGAAAACAATGACAACTCGCTGCAATTTTAATTTGCATTCTGCTTTTGAGTGAGGATGAATTTTTGCCAAATCAGAAAGTGTTCCAGAATCGTGTTTCCTTTTCTCCGCCCCGTTTGTGGTCTGTGTTGCCAGTTTTTGTTTCTGTTAGGTTATTGGCCTTTTCTTATTCAGACAAAAGCAGTTTACAACGGAAAGTAAAGACATGTTTTTTACAACAAGGATTCTAATGAATGTTTCTTCTGACAAACAGAAACATTCTAACCTTAAGGTGAAACCTGAAAATATTGCAACAAGCCTTTGCAGTGCATAGCAGTGGTCTTTGCCCTTCTTAGCAAACAACAATCGTGGTCAGAAACTCAGTGTGATGAAAAATTAGAGTAGGTGCAGATTCGGTTGTAAACAAACGGTAAACGGGCATTGCATGTAAATATCAGCCTCCTTTTTCTATCACCCTAACAGAATGTAGTGGCAATGACGGTTTCTTGCTTCAAAGCATCTCTAACAACCACCTCCCATTCCTCCAAAATACTCCATTAACCGAAGAAGAAGGCTCGTGGCCTCTCCCTGCATTACATTTTTGAGCCAAGTCTTAAATAATGTTTTTGCAAGCTTCAAATTTCATCCCCACCTTTTTTTTTCCCTTTGGAAAATCAAAACTGCGCTTTTCCAGTCTTCCACACCACCCATAGTGGTTCACCACTTGACTTCTCAGTTTTATTGGTGTCCTGAGGTGTAATTTATCTAGACCTGAGCAGCTGGGGACGTTCTAACCTCTTTACCCATCTTGACCACCAGTTCCCTCTGGTCGCTATTCGTTTTCTTCTTTGCCATCAGAATATTAATTCCTCTTGACATACAAGAAACGCAGTAGTAACTGAAGGGTTCCCACCCTTCATTCCCATTCGCCCATACTATACCGTCTTCTCCAAAAGAAGACCTGTCCTTTCCTTGACCATCCTATTGCTCCAAATCTACTTTGAAAAACCCATTGATCACCCGAAACCTTGTTTGTACTTGCATGAAATCATGCTTTTACTGTACTACTGTTTTATTTTATTTTTTACTTAGCCGTCTTCCACTGCTCTATTAAAAGCAAGTTCCCATAACGATACTTTGGAGTAGGTTGTGAGAGAACATCAGAAGCAATTTTATCATTATTTTTTAATTTCCCTCCAACAGAAAGCTCTGCCCTGCATATGGATGCCATCTCTTTGTGAGTATGTGTGGAGGAGAGAGACGGGAACACTTCCAATGGTTTTCAGACAACTTCTGTTTAAGTGATTGAGTGGGCCACCTGGTCTACCAACTATATTGCCCAAGGGATGGCTTTGATTGGCAGGCAGAATACTTGGTAGAAACAGTGGAGTTTAAATGAGGGAGGTTTTGAACTTGTAAGTCACCACCCTTGCTGACAGCGAGTGTTGGTAGAAAATAGCAGGCTGAGATTTCAGATACATTCGGAAATGCTGTGCACTTGCGAATTGCAACACTGAAAGCAGTACCACTTTTCGAATCATAACTTTTTAAAAAAATACAGCCCTCTTTCTTACTTGTCTGTCTCAAAAAACTGTGTCCACGAAGCTGTTTATCTGAAAACTGTATGAGTGAAGGAAAAATATTATATCCAGAAGATAGGTATGGAAATGAATTCAAATGCTAGAGTTGACATTTTTGCATGCCCAATTCTAGTTTATGCTCTCCAGAGCCATGCTTCTCAATCACTGATGTGGGGGAATAAGTTGAGGATCTTGTTAAAATGCAGTCCCCGGGTGGTATTGATGCCAATGGTTCTGAGAACTACACTTTGAGAGACACTGTCCTGGATTCGCAAGTAGGCAAGTGGTCATAATAAATACACAGGAAGAGTTGTATGGGTATGTCCTGGGGTCAAATAACGATTCCCACAAATGCCACTTCTTTATTTATTCCTCCCTGATCTCTGCCAACTTCCCCTATGTTGGGTAGTGAGAAAGAAGAACCTCATTCTTGCCCTGACCCATGTGGCTCAGTAGGTTAGTTGTCATCCTTCAAAGCAAAAGGTCACTGGTTCGATTCCCAGTCAGAGCACATGCCTAGATTGTGGGTTTGGTCCTCGGACGGGGTGCATACAAGAGGCAACTGATCGATGTTTCTCTCCCTCTCTTTCTCCCTCCCCTCCACTGTTTCTGAAAAAAATAAATTAATAAAAAATTGTAAAAAAAGAAGAACCTCACCCTTAAACAATTTTACCTTTAGATGAGTCAGTATCTCTTGGATAAATGGTCAGTCTTTCAGATTTCCTTGCTCTCCCCCGCTCCTCTGTGGAATGGCATCCAGTTTGACAGGTGAGGGAAAATTACATGGTATCCATGATCTGAGGTCCCCATGCAGGTCCCTGTACTCTCCTTGACCCTCGGGTCTCTGCAGCAACACCCCTTGTCTGCCTGCTGAGTGTCTACCCTGCTGATCTCATGGCTGTGAACTTGTATTTTCATTATGAAATTCCATGCTCTGCACACTAACCTACATTGGTTGCAGAAGGGACTCTTAATATCTGTGAGTTACCACTGAAGAGCATTTAAAATTCTAAATACAACATTATGATACCTCTTCAAGCAGGTATGCCTATCATTATGGGTAAGGATAACAGCAACATAAAGCCACTCAACACATTTCTTTGGAGGGATGGGTGCGGAGTTGGTGTTTACAGATAGAACACTGTGGGAAAAGCAGAGACAAGAGAAGCTATGGCCATAATCACTGTGATTTATTTCAACGGGAGGAAAAGATAAATACATGGAAAAATAATTTCACACTAAAAAGACCACTTTAAGGGATACTTCTTTTAAGTAAAGCAATTTTACTGTTCAACTGCTCTCCCATAAACGTATACCAGTTTAACTTCCACTCTTCAGAGTCAGAATAACCTAGATTGTGTTATGGGCAAAATATGTCACAAGTCACCTGATGGTTCTCAGCAAAGGCATAGCCCAACTTTGTGTAGCACATTTACTTAGAGATGCCATAGCGATATTTCCTTTCAAATATACAGTTCTATATCCTGGTATTTCGCCTATGATACTTCTGTCATTGGAAATAGAGTATATTATAAATTTAGCTAATGCAATTCTATGGTATATAAGTACTACTCTTAACTAATAGACAAAAATTGGCTGACAGCACTATGTTTTGTCCATTGTACTTTGTAATCACCTATGCATTCCAAATACCTTCAGATTGCCACAGATCTGCTGTTGTCTCTTTCTTCCTGGCTCTTCTTTAAGCAGTAGCATTAGTGTGACTAGACTCACTCATTCACATATTGGGGGAAAATACAGAGAGAGTTATGCGTACTATCGGGAGTACCAAATACTTCAATATATATCTGATACATATTTTGAAAAAGGAATGCCTTAGCTGTAAGTTACTTACATTATTACCCAGTGTAAGAGCATTCGTTCTATACTTTCAAAACCACATATATTAGAAACTTAGAGTTTTTATGTCCAATATTCTGAAGCTATACCTTCCAACCTCTGAACACTTGGTTGCCTCCTGTGGACATAATGAATATTCAACAATTACTAATCATAAGAAGGCAGAAAGTACATTGTTAATAAAAACAGCCATAATTATTTAACTTGGACTATTTTAATAATAGTCATAATTTTAAGGTTTGAAAGCTCTAAATTCATTTATGGTGATGACTATGTAACATGCTTGGCATTAAAATGAGAATGATTCACTTAAAATTAATAATTATGTTAGCATTCAAAAGTCAAAATATGAAAGCACTCAACAATGCGTAGGATATAACTGAAATTTTACTTACTAACCATGTGTGCATGCTTTTAATTTTCAAGACTTTCAAAGACCTTTTGTGAGTAACATGTAGAGAAAATATAGATAGACCTGCATCTCTATCTTTTAAATTACTTGTTGAAATTAGTGATAAGAAACACAATATTAATAATTCATGGTAACATTTATTACAGTATGTCTTCTAGTATTAGCATAGTAATGGTATTAGTGATGGACGTAATTGGAGAGATAAAAAATGCAAAATTATGCACATATACATGCACATATACTTGTATGCTGGGCTCAAAACTAAATGGATGTTTTTTGAGATGTTATATTGTCTATTCTATTATATCTGCAGTCAGATGTTAGAGACATCATTATTCTTTGTTATCTTTAGTTCATCAATGAGTCAGTGATGAACAGAAACATTACCTTTGCTTATGAGTAAGTGAAATAGAATTTTTGAGCTATAAAATAAGAACGACAATTTAAGGTGGCTTTAGAATAGAGAAGTAATCTGTTTAAAAGTATTTCTGATTTGAAATACTACAATACTACAATCTGATTTGAAATATTGCAATACAATCAATAGTGCTATGAGATTAGGGATGAATAAACATTAAGTTGGTTTTCCAGTTTTTCACTATTGAAAACAATGCTGAAAGTACATCCTTTGTAGGTCTCCTCATAAACACACGTGATAATACCTAAAAGTACAATTACTGACTCAGAGTATTGACATTTTTATCATATCTTGTGAATTACATTTCCCCCAGCAACAGAAAATGGCAGGAATGTATTGTTTTAATTTGCATATCCCTAGTTGAACAGATTTTCGTGTTCGGTAGCCATGCATTTTTTTTTTTTTGGTATGGCTTTGCATGATTTCTATCAGCGCGTTTGCTTTCTTTTACAGATTGATGTGAATTCTCTGTATATTCTGGATGTTAGCAGTTAAATTTACAGGTCCACAATTCCTTATCCAAAATGTTACCATTGACTTTACAGGACACCCATGAAAGTGTTCACTTAGGTGGAGGGGTAGAAATTACAGAGTTACAATACAGAAGTTAAGTATGGCAGGTCAGATGAAGGCCTGACAGACACCCAAGAGGAAGACCGAAATGTTGTGTTAACCAAAGTAAGGGCTTTATTCGATCACGTGTTCTTTCCCTTGATTTTGGAAAAATTCTCATGTTTGCTTTATTTTCTATACACGTTTTAAGGAAAAGGTCTTCTGAAGAGAAGCCTCTGATTTCTCTTGTTGCTCTTTTCAAAAACCGCAAGTTGAATTCAGTACCCGTTTGATCGCTTGAGTTTACAAGTTGTGGAAGAATTTAGAAAGAGTTGTTTGGATAATGACTATAATTTGGGTGCAGCACTTAATAGTAAAAAACAAAGCCTCTTTAATTTTATTTGAAGCATGTGTCGATCATGAAGCCAAAATGGAACTGCTTTTTTCTTTGCTTTTAATGAAAATTACTCTAACTGCTGTTTTATGTTTTAAAAAGAAACTGCTAATGTTTCATAATACTTACGTTGCTCGATACGCTCTATCAAGACGTCAAGACTTCTGTCTAGTTACCTCATGGATAATGAATTAAAGGCATGCCATATTGGTTTAAAATAGTGGGAAGAGCACTGGCCAAGAATGTGCAAAGCAAGAAAAGTATTCTTCAGTGACATAGCAAAATGACTTTCTGTTATCCATGTCTCTGTATTCCATAGACTCCCCTGTATTCCTTAATCTGTTTGGGGTATTTGAAGCAGTGTTCTTAGGAATGATTCAGGCAGAAATGGAAGTGTGCCACAGTTAGAATCTATCAGAACCACATTCAAATGTAGTTTAAGAGTCATAGTATGCAAAGTTATGCATCTGGAGGGAAAAAAAAACATATAAACACATGGCACTGCAAACAATGCTCTATACAAGAAAAAGGATAGAAAAGTATCTATTTTATTAACTATATTATTTCATGGACAACGCTAATGTAGACCATGAGAAGACAGTTCGTTTGTTCATCTATTCAGTAATTCAGGGGTTCTCCACCAGGGGTGATTTTATTCTCCGGGTGATTTGTCAGTGTCTGGAGATATTTTTGATTGTCACACCTGAGGGCGGAGGAAGGCAGCTTGTGACTAGTGACCAGGGATGCTGCAAAACATCCTACCCCACACAGAGCAACCCCCTGTACAGAACATCCAGACCAGGATGTCTGTCGTCCTGAGGCTGAAATCCCCTGATTTAAACTAAAATTACATGTTATCAGAACTAATTTGTTCTGGTTCTAAGCTCTGTGATTCAGCCAATAAAACCCAATCGTTTCTATTGTATCATACTTAAGCAAATCCATAGAACCTATAGTGTAGTAGTTAAGTATTCAAGATATGCATGAGACAGACCAGGGTTCAAATCTCACATCCACCACTTGTTATCTCGTGTCTTAGGCAAACTCCCTAATCTCTCATGATTGTAGTTTTTTGGGGGTTGTTTTTCTGTCAATCTGAAAAATGATAATAACATCTGCTAAAAAGGCCTCTCCAGTGGAAACTGAGCGAGATTAACTAAAATTTCTGTTAGCATAGCAGAATGTTTATACTTAGTTCTCAATAAATGGTAGCACTTAGTATACCCTTTGCATTTACTAACTTACTTCATCCTTACCTGCTGTGAATATCCTGGTCATATAGCATATTTCATGGTTTGTAAGATACCACTGATTAGAATATGCATCATTATTTTATCTGCCACTAAGAAAAAAGTGCTGCCAATTAGGCTCTGACACACCATCATTTATAAAACGTGGTCCAGCTTCAGAGCATTTAATCTGTGGAAACGCAACATGGCCTTAGACATTGCGATTGTAAAGCCCACTGGCGGATCTTCTTTGCTTAGGTGCAAATGAACAAGTCTGCCTTTGATTACATTCGGCTTCAATTTCACTTAGAAGGATACGGGGCAGAAATACGGCTTCCGGGAAGGTGGGATTGAAAAGCAGTCTCTGTGACATTCACAGCGCCACCCTAGTGCTGTTCTCTTCACAGCATCTGTTCGCGCCCAAATGACAGCTCAGGTGCAAAGGAAGGAGACTCACACAAAGGGGCTGGGCCAGCCCTGGCCTAGAAGTGTCCTGTGCCCCCAAAATCAATCAATGTCTTATAAGTAGAATTTCCAAGATCTGGGAAAGGTATGTGCTCAGTTACAAGAATTACTATACTCAGAGCACCCCCCAAAATGATGGTTTTCCACTAGACATTTGTAGTTCATACATAGAACTCCTAAGCCAGCTGTAATTTACCAGTCCGCCCCTCCCCACTTTTTTTTTTTTGAAGCTGAAGCAATGGTGCCTACCAACACAGTGAACATTTCAACATTACAAATGAGGTTTCCCAGGAGAAGATAGCCAGAGGTGTCTTCAAAGGTCAAATTCTCATGCAGAGGGGCAAAATAAGTTGTGAGCCCTTTGTCCACAATCAGATCTGTCATTTTTGCTCATTTTATAATTAAGGATAATGAAATCCACATCCTTTAAGTGACTTGCCCCAACTGGTGAATGAATAAGCCTAAAACCCGGATGTTTGTATCTCCTATCTGATCACTTCTGACAGCACTGTAATACACTAAAGCAGGGGTCAGCAAACTGCAGTCTACAGGCCAAATTCTATCTGCCACCTGCTTTCGTGAACAAGATGTTATTGAAACACAGCCACGCTCATTTGTTTATGTTTTTTTTCCACGCTCCAGTGGTGGAATTCAGATATAACAGGAAGCATATGGCCCACGAAGCCTAAATATTTACTGTGTGGCCCCTTTCAGAAAATCTTTGTTGAGCTCTGGTCTACAGTGTAACTAAGCTGTTAGACTGTCTCTCTCAGTCTGGGTAAGGAGGTAAAAGGCAAAAGAGGTTTCTCATGTTTTAACTATAAAAATAAGTGCCTGAGTAATTTCTCTGTGTACCTGAAGGTTTTCAGAACCACAGTACCAAACATTTTTCTTTTTTTTTAAGATTTTATTTATCTTTAGAGAGTAAGGGGAGGAGAGAGGGAGAGAAATATCAATGTATGGTTGCCTCTTGTGCATCCCCTGCTGGGAACTGGCCTGCAACCCAGGCATGTGCCCTGACTGGGAATCGAACCAAGGTGGGTTGGTTCACAGGCCCTCACTCAATCCACTGAGCTACACCAGCCAGGGTCCAAACATTTTTCTAGATCGGCAGCTGGGTAGTTTTTTCTGTAAAGGGTCAGAGAACAAAGGTTTTAGAATGTATTTTAGAATTTATGGACCATATGGTTTCTGTTGCAAATAATCAAGTCATGAAAGAACTAGATAGTCAGGGTCAGGAGCCCACACTCCTCACCACTAAGGGTTGGGAATGTTGCAAAACCTGGGAAGCACTAGTTTCAATAAATGAGTCTTCTTTTTTTTCTTGATCCTCACCTGAGGATACGGTTATTGATGAAAGGGAGAGGAGAGAAAGAGAGAGAGAGAGAGATCAATGGGAGAGAATGACATCAGTTGGTTGCCTCTCTCACAAGCCCAGGCTGGGGATTGAACCTGTAACCCAATCATGTGCCCTGACTGGGGATTGAACCCACAGCCCTTCAGCTTATGGGACAATGTTGCAACCAACTGAGCCACATCAGCCAGGATATAAATGACTCTTCTTAAAGCAATGTCTTGTGTTGCTTTTAAACCAGATTAGAAATTTACTCTGGATAAAGATTTTCAGAGTAAATGCATTAGATTAACACAAACAAGTACCTCCCTCTAAGCAATGTAAATTTAACTAACCCCCTTGGGAATCTGCTTATAACTGCTATCTGTTCTTTACATTTCTTTAGTCTGACCTTAACACATCAGCCAGAGTGAGCTATTAAAAAATAAGTCAGCTCACAGCGCTCCTCTGCTGCAAACGTTCTCTGGTTCTCGAGTTTACCCAGTAATGGCCAGAGACCTCACAGAGTTGCCTTTCACGACCTACCCTCCCCAACTTCTCTGGTTTGCTTGTTGCTATGCTCTCCTTTGCTCACTAGGCTCCACTCTTCCTGGCTTTCTTATTTTTTTCTAAATTGAACATGCAGAACACACTCCTGCCCCAGGGCCTTTGCACTTGCTGTTTCTTCTGCATGGCTTGTTCTTCCCTGAAACAGCTGCTTGATTCATTCCCTCACTTCCTCCTAGTCTTTATTCGAATGCCACCTTCTCAGCAAGCCTCAAGGTTCTTTGTCAGATGTCCACCTTCCGTCTTCTCACACACCACACATATGTCTCCTATCCCCGCCTGATGCTTTTTTTTCCTCTTTAGCACTTTCCATCCTCCGATATATCATAATTTCCATTTTATTGCCCATTGTCCTGATTAGAGTGTAAGCATCACAAGAACAGAAATGTTTTTGCCGGTTTTATTCACAGTGATGTATCCAGTACCGAAATAGTATTTAGAACATTATAGGTGTTCTTATCTTCAGTAAAATATTTACTGAGCGAATTAAGATGTTGGGGTGGTCAAAAGAGCAAGATTTAGTTTGCAAAATGAATTCTGCCCATGAGACTTTGAAATGCCTTTGGTATGAGTAGGGGGATTGTAAGAGAGGGCATCAGTCTCAGTACTGGATGGGTACACCTATGTCCACTCTTTCATTGACCTTGAAGATTTTAAGTGTGTACCTTGGTAGATTATATCTTCTTGGTTTCATAACACTTGCCACTTTAAAAATCAATACTGCATTATACTTCATATATCAGATTTGGGTTTTCTTTTTAAATCCATACATCTCTGAATCAGGGGGAAAGAGCCCCCCTCTGGTGGGATGCCCTTGATTAGCTCAGACTAGAAAGAGAGAACCTGTCATTCTTCGTCAGTCAGCTTGGCATGTACTTAACAGCGTGCAGTTACAGTGAAGGAGAGCTGCGTTGCTGTGGCCTAGCAAGCCTAATTGTAGATTTAAAAAAAAAAGAAAAAAACTCAGTCACCCAGCCTGAGGAGAGAGAAAGAAACTGAACTGCACAATGTTGTGTTTTTCTATCCATCAGCCTTCATTTGTCAGAGTCCGCTTGACAATCCAGGGCGGAGAAGTCAGGCTCTAACACAGTATTGATTCCATTTCATTTCTCGTTTCTTGCTGCCCTTCTTAGCAAACAGTTTGTATGGGGAATGAGAGATGCACAGTCAATAGATGTGACCAGGGCACATTTATTGTAAAGGCTTACTTTGTTTTTTGTCACCCCAGAAAGGCATATATTTTTTTGTATTGATTGCTTGTTTGTTGGTTTTACTGTAACACTGTAATTGTTAGCTGTTGCTGCAGTAACAAACAATCCCCAAGTTCCTTGTGATTTATAATAACAAACATAGATTATCCACTCATGCAGATCAGCTGCAGCTTTCTCCATACCTATGGGTCAAGTTCAAGTTTTCTCATTCTGCACTGTGGGTCTGCTGCTAATGTCTTGTTCCAGAACCCAGAATAAAAAAGCAATTTCTGCATGGTACATCGTTCTCTCATGGTGGAAGACAGGAAGCAGACGTACTAGCTAATCTTGAATTGCCCTTGAAGACCCAGCTCAGAGATGTCATACAGTCACTTCTGCCCACAGTTTGTTAATCAAACTGAGCCACATGGTCAAGCCCAGAGTTGATGGTGAGAAAAGTGTATTCAACCACAGGACAGATATGTTCACAGAGCCCATGAAAAATAATGAAGTAATAAGCCACAGTATTCACAAATATCTTAGAATCTAATGCATTCAAAAATGCATTTTTTTGCATTTCAGCATCTCTAAAGTTGAGATATATCTTGCAATATAGCATCTACAAAGTCTAATTGCTTTTAAAAAAACATTTCTTAGCAGTTCATAAAATAGTAGCAGTCCTTACAGCCCATGATATCTTAGATTTGATAGAAAAACTATGGATTGTGGTTATTGACCAAATAGCCACAAATGGTGGGAAATACTCTTTATAGAGAAGTCAAGTTAGTTTCTGAGCACTTAGTTTGTTAATGAAAAAGTTGTCATTTTTATCTTGAATTTTGTTGATGTTCAGTAGCAGCATGCCCACACAACTCATTGAGAGATGAGTAGGAAACCATGCATTAGTAGTGAATCATTTCTATCTCTCTATTCTTAAATTCATAAGTTGGTATATATGTGTATGCATATACATATCCATATATATATCCATAGATATATGTATGTATGTATGTGTGTGTGTGTGTGTGTATCCCTTTTTAGAATATCAATTAGAATACACACTGTCATTCTGTTGTTTAAAAATTTTCTCTGGCTTCTCCATTAAGGTCCTGAGGGTGCTATACTTGTAAAAGATGCCTTTGTTTCTCCAGTTCCTGCCTTCTACTCTTGCACCCTTTCTTCCCACTCCCCGACGTGGGCTCTCTGTCCTGCCTCTGGTTCCTGTCTTGCATCATTCAGACTCACTCTTGCAATTCCTTCCATCGTGCGTCCCATTTTCAACCAGGCGTATGAGCTGCTTCTGTTCCAGGCCTTCGCTCCATCCACCCTTCCTTCCCCCACGGGGTCTGTCCCTGCCCGCTTGTCCTTCAAACCCAGAACTGATTAGTTCCTTCTCTGGGCCCACTTTACATTGCTCTTTGCTGGTGGTTTTACCCATTGTACTCTAAGTTTAATATGTGATCATTCATAGCCTTCAGAAGGGGTGACCTTATGCCTAGTAGTATTCGCAGCTCCTAGCCAAGATTTTGAAATGTAGTAAATACTCCATAAATGTTTGTCGAAGGAATATATGAATGAACAAATGTTAGAACATACAAGCAAAAGCTGTTCATATCTTCTTTATTTTGTGATATCGATGTATATACACACATATATATACACACACATATACATGTGTATTCATATATTGAACAATAGGCAAAATGGTAGAAATGTAAAGAAATTTAAAATAAGGGAAAAAACAAGGCAAAGATCATTAGGAACATCAACTTTCTAGTAAAGACTCATACACAATCAGCTTAATGTTGAACTACAAAGATGATATTCAAGGAATCAGTTCTTAAAAAATACAAGTATATATTAATATGCATGTGAATTGTTACCTTCACCCTCAAAGGTGTTGTTTAGTGTTTTATCATCAGTAGCCATTGCTTCACTGCCCATCAGACTATCAACTTCCCAATGTTAGTGGCGCTGCTTAATAAGAAATAAGCAACCCTGAATGTGCTTAGAGAATTACTGCATTTCAAAAACCTCCCAGGGCTAAATTTAAAAATACACCCTCATATTCTGCTAGGGAGTGTTAATGAAGGCTTATTCCCTATTACATAATTAATAAAAAATCTTTTTCTTAAACATATGCATGCAATGGCAGTAAACTCTCAATATTGTATTATGGTGAAAATAAAACTCCAGTCAGATTATAAGGGTCTTACCTCCTAGTACATACACTTACAGTGCTGGGGGTATATTATCAGTAAGGCAGGGAAAAATACCTACATGGAAATGTTCTGTCATTAGAAGTGAGATTTTTCTTTTTGGTTGAAATCCCACAAAGAGTTTCTAGTCTGAAAATTCTTTGAAGTCAAATACTTTCTACTTACAAAAACCAGCCACTATAATTAGCTATGTTTCCGTCATAGTGGCGACTGCCTTTCCCTTATCTTGCATCGTATAAAGATATGAGGCCACTTGTGCAACAAGAAGTTTCTCAGACCAGCTCTCTGCCCTGGATGTTATCCATTTGGCAATCATAAACCCATTCAAAGACACCCATGGAGCATTTTCAAGGCTATGTTAGAATTTCTTTCCTTTTCTAGGGGAAGACACAGTGCTTTCTCCCAACTACACCCTGGAAGGATGTCGTAGAATGTATCGGAGTTAAAGAGGAGGAGAAAAATTAACATGTGAAGCCCTGGCTGGTGTAGCTCAGTGGATTGAGCATGGGCCTGCGAACCAAACAACCGCAGTTCGATTCCCAGTCAGGGCACATGACTGGGTTGCAGGCCAGGGCCCCAGTAGGGGAGACATGAGACCCCAGTAGGGTCCCCAGAGAGCAACCATACATTGATGTTTCTCTCCCACTCTTTCTTCTTCCCATCCCCTCTCTCTACAAATAAATAAAAATATTTTAAAAAATTAACATATGAAGAAATATGACCGTCAGTCTAGCACATGCCGGCATGCATACTACACACAGCAGAGTAAGGGTATAGTGAGTAAGAGTATAGTGGCGGTTTACTTCCCAATTGTAATCGCAACACTGCCATTCGCCAGCCAGGTGGCCTTGGGCCAACTGACTCAATATTCCTCAGTTTTAGCATCTGTAAAATCAGATAACCCCCTTTTTGTAGGAGTGTAAGTATGAGGGGAAAATGCATGACACACACAATGTTCATCACAATGCAAACTTTTCACGACCCTATTAATATTACTGCAGTGGTTAATGTCATTATAGCAGTGCATTGGCATTTTCAGCACAGCTAGGGATTGTACTATTTTCCTATTTTTGCATAGTTGTATAGGTCGGCTCAGAGGTTTGGGTGGTTGGTTGGTTGGTTGGTTTTGTTTTGCTTTTTGATTTTCCATGTCAAGTGTTAATTGCATAGATGGCTATCAAAAATTTGTAATTTATGTTATGTACATTTCCATCTATTGTGGACAATTATCAGCTTTCTGTAAGGTATTTTTCTCACACTAAGTTAAGAAAACTATGCTAGAGAATATTTGCATGAATTTAATGAATATATTGTACTACAGTTGACCCTTCGAGGAAAATTTGACCCTGATAGCTGACCTATTTTTTAACTAATAAATTCAAACTGTGAATAAATGTAGTGAGGTCAGTTGGAGAAATCTATCTTTAAAATGGTCTCTCTAAAGTGATTTTTCAGAGGCGCATGTAATTAGAGATCTAGTTCTCCAAAAAGTGCTAAGGAGAAGGAACCACAAATACCTTAGAGATGGACGTGGTTTCTATCACTCATTGCTCTATTTCTGTAGGACCAGCTGTAAATCTCATCCGGGTACTTAACCTCTTCATTGTTTCATTGAACAATGAAGAGCTGGCAATCGTAAAGATGAAAGCACATGCTGATAGGAAGCATTTCTATGAAGGGGCATGATGTGACTTTGCAAAGCTTATTCATTCAAAGACTAAATCTAGGGCTACTTTGATGACCTGAAGAAATACTTTACTTTCTGCAGGTGCAAAACATGGACATTCCCCGTGGCATGCCACCTTTTTCTCAGTCCACCTGCCAAGCACCTACTTAGAACTCCCCGCTTTAAGTCGTATCTCCACTGCCCTAACATCAGTCTTGTTGCTGTTTCTGTTCATTTACAAATGAAAATGTCTGGAATTAAGATTTGTATGTTCATTTCCTAAAAGAATTCCTTATAATATCAAATGCAGTCTCCTAACCCTGTCTGTTTACCGGTGCCTTGTGAATAGTAGCATCAATTCTTTCTGATGTTCGGAACTATTCATCCACACTTGAAGAACAAAGGCAGGGAGAGAAAGGTGTTAGTGTCTATCATTTCACTGCGTACAAGAAGCACTGGTAAAATTATTGACTATTTGTGGTAATTTTCTGCAGATATAAAATTTACAGTGGGTACACTTACAAAACAATTTTAAAGAAAGGAAGAAATATTTAACCCTCATACAGTACACTCTGAACTCAACCTCCTTACAATTATGCAAGATTTTTAAAAATCACTTTTATGCCATTGCTGGTCTAGCTCAGTGGATTGAGTGCCAGCCTGCAAACCAAAGGGTTGTCAGTTTGGTTCCCAGTCAGGGTACATGCCTGGGTTGCAGACCAGGTCCCCAGTAGGGGGTGTGTGAGAGGCAACAGCACGTTGATGTTTCTCTCCCTCTCTTTCTCCCTCCCTTCTTCTCACTCTAAAAATAAATGAATAAAATCTTTTCAAAAATCACTTTTAGAATTTTTTATCCTAGAGAACGAATTAACACTTTTAACCTTGTTTCTCCCATTGTCCCTAAAAGTGGTATATATACATGTGTGTGTGTTTTGCACACGTACCCATGAACGCACCGAGTTAGTCTTCATGCTACAGACACTTTTTAACCAAGGTGCCTACCTCCCACTGGTATTTATTATAATCAGAGCTAAAGAAATAATCGGTCTTAAGAGTGTGGGCTGAGCACCCAAAAGCTGCAAGACATGCAACTGTGTCATATACGATTACAGTAATTTGCGCTCAGAGGACACCCAGCTCTGATGGGCCCAGAGAAGAGGCACGAACCCAATATACAAAGAACACAGTGGTCTGAAGACACGTACATGCAGCAGTGCTGGGAGGCTACAGGGTAGGAGAGGGAGGAAGAGATACGGCTTAATCAGGAGCTGCTATCAGGGGAAGGTTGCCCGAGCCCTGACTGATGCCTGACATTGATTAATCGATACTCCATCCTAGTGTTTAACAAGTGTTCCATCCAAAAAGTCTTCTGTAATATTTAACTTCACTTCCTTCAGCTACAATTTATGCACATTTCCCTTGTTCTCTTTTCAAGAGAGCTAGACAGAAGCCAGTAACAAAGCACTTATAGTCGTACGTCTAGAGAGGATTTTTTTGGTCATACTTCAGTCTTCTTCAGACTAAGGAAAAACAAACAAGTTTCTTAAAATGATTTAACCACTTCTCAGAAGGTTTATTCCATTTGACTGCTTAATAATTAATAAACCTAGGTACTGTGCTTTAAGTGTTTACTCTTTGGAAAGAAACGTCATAATTTTAACAGTGATGAGGAAAGAATTATTTGGTTTCTATTTCAAAACAGAATGTCAGATCCCAAGCCCCAAAGAGAATTCTGTTAGGCTGAGAACTTTGTAAACTAGAATGAGCAATAGGATTACTGAGATTATTGGCACGAACAATAGTATTTATCCCTATTAATCCTGTTTATAAATCGTACTTTTCATTATTGTGTTTTCCTCTTTTGACAAAAAAAGTCTCTTCCTCTGTAGTAGAATGATAACTTAAGGAGATTTCAGATACATTTCTAAAACTTGAGTGTGTTTCGCGAAGACCTCCATTTCTTTTCTCTGCAGTTGAAGCAACTCTTTGTACCCACGTGTCTGCAGCAATCAATCTGCAATACATGTGGAGTCTCCAAGGGTCCAGTTACATTTAGTAATTTTATCGCTAACTGTGAAGTTAATCTGCACTGTATGTGTTCTTTTCTCCAGGAAACCGAAGTAGCAGTTCAGGCTAAACAGCCGGATGTGGAAAGGATTTTGTCTAAAGGGCAGCATTTGTACAAGGAAAAACCAGCCACTCAGCCTGCGAAGGTAATGAAGCAACCTCTAGCACTATCCGTTACCTCATAATGGGTTATTCTTCTCCTGTTGTATGTTCACCATTGACGTGGTCTATTTATAATCAGTGAAATAACTTGTAGAGAAATATCGGCCAGGCCGCAATAGCAGAGGCAGAGCTGTCTTTTTGATCAACATATCCTGCTTATATATTGTGATCTTAAGGCTATTAACTAGTCATTGCATGAAAAGAGTCATTGCCATCGTGGTGTGCTGCCATCAATATGGAAAGTAGTCTCACCTTCAAGGTAGATTAAATTCTTTGAGGCTTTATTGCTTGGCTTGCCAGCCTTGATGCTTTTCATATTGTTTGCCTTAATTCAGATCAAGCTCCTGCATCCTCCGGTCTGTCTCCTACAGCTGTAAAGAATCCTAATATGGTCCGTGACCTTTCTTTTCTCTGTTGTTCTTTCTTATGAAAGAGGAATCGGCATTCGGGCCTCGGTACTTTATTGGGCCAGGAATTTTTTTTAGTGAAATGTCATGTACTGGCTTCTCTCTTTGGTGAAAAAGCTGGCCTGGGAGAAAGGTTTCTGCCTCTTTCCTTTCCCCATGTGCATTTTGGAGTCTAGGACACGTGTATTCATGGGCTGTTGCATGAGAGGCGGGATGGAAAGCCAGCTCAGTTTTCAGAAATTGCCAAGTGGAGGTTTCCATTTGCAAAGGAGAGCCCAGTGATAGCTAGACGTGAGGTACTGGTTACCTTATTTCCTGTATCTCACCCAAATGGTAATGGCCCCCATTCTGATGAAGGTTCCCGCGACCCTGTAATGGCATCTTTTTTATTGATCAGCCCCGGTTTCTCTGGCTAATGTTGCAGGCCGAGATTTAGGGGGCCTCACGCTCATGTTTAAGGCTGCTCTGAGAGAGTGCAGGTCAATAACCTCATTATACAGAACTAGCTTGTCCTTGCAAAGTACATTACCATGACTTGGACTCTGCTTTGAAGGTCATCACTCATGCTAGGCCCCAGCTTCATTTCTAGAACATTGTTTGTTTTCCTTACCATTTACAAAGGGTTTTTCTTTAGGTAAAGTTAAAGTTTTCATCTCAACGGGATGTCCAAACACCAGGTGCTGAAAGGCTCCTATTTCTGTTGATAGATCAATAGGCATTTATGGAGGAATACATCGCCTCTCTCCTAACATCTGAAAGAATAATAACAATTTGCATCCAGTTCCAAGCCTGGCGCGATCATTTCTTCTTCTTTTTTTTAAAAGATTTTATGTCTTTATTTTTAGAGAAAGGGGAAGGGAGAGAGAAAGAGGGGGCAAGAAACATCAGTATGTGGTTACCTCTCTTGTACCCCCTACTGGGGACCTAGTCTGTAACCCAGGCTTGTGCCCTGACTGGGAATCAAACCGGCGGCCCTTTGGTTCACAGGCTGGCGCTCAGTCCACTGAGCCACACCGGCCAGGCCTGGTGTGATAATTTCCAGGAACTAACAATGTGTGGTCCATATTCAGGTTAGAGACCTAGAGAAGGGCCTGAAAGCAGCCGATGTGAGGGTTTCTGCTGATGCTCTAAGCTGAGCCAGTCCGCTAGCAGCCAGCTTTCTGGGTTAACAGAGTGACTCCTATAGCAAGCCCTGGAGCAGACGAATCGACTATTTTGTAATCCACTCTGTCTGTTCTTGTTTGATCCTCAAAGATGTTATGCGGGTTTTGGTAGAATTGTTACAGATTACAAATGTGTATTTACATTGGCTTCTCCTTTTGTGCCTTTATTTAAAAAAAAAAAAAAACAGGGGAAAGGTTTAATTGAAAGTGAGAAAATTGTTTTCATTTTATTTTTAGTTTCTATTATATTTATTGGGGTGACATTGGTTAGTAAAATTACATAGGTTTCAGGTTACAAGTCTATAATACCTCATCTGTACACTGTGTTGTATGTTAACCAACTGAAGTCAAGTCTCCTTCCATCACCATTTATCCCGCTTTACCCTCTCCTATGTCCCCCGCCATCCCCGCTTCCCCTCTGGTCATCACCATACTGTTGTCTGTGTCTATGAGCTTTTCTTTCTTTCTTTCTTTTTGTTCTGCTTAGTCCTTTCATCTTTTTTGCCTTGTCCCCCAACCCCCTCCCTCTGACAGCTGTCAGTCTGTTCTCTGTACTATGAGTCTGTTTCTATTTTGTTTGTTACTTTATTTTTGTAGTAGATTGCACTTATGAGTGAAATCGTATGGTATTTGTCTTTGCCTGACTGGCTTATTTTGTCTTCGGTGCATGTAAATAATCCAAGCAGTTGATCCTAACTTACCACAGCTGCTGCATTAGCAGTGTAGAAAGGGAATTACGTTTCTGAAATCAGAGAAAGAGCAATGAGGTGTTAACTTTCCTTCTATTCTGTATCCCTTAAAACCATTTTGCAACATCAGAATTCCCCTTCCTTCCTTCCTTCCTTCCTCACCTCTCTTTTTTTCCTTTTCTTTTCTTTCCTTCTCGTCTCCTTCCCCATTTCCTCTCAAGTCAGCTCATTTGCGAGAAGCAGAACTTAAATAAAACTCATTCCTATTCTACCACTTATCCCTTAGGTTTGGAGAAGATTAAACATATCAGGCTGATAGTGGTAAATGAGCAAGACTGATGCGGGAGATGTGGAGAAATAGTTGATTCACATGCAACCTTTGCTCTAAGCCATGGCCTTGAAAACACCTAAAAATTAGCTGGGGGTTATGGTAGCAAGAAACACTGGAGGCTCAAAAATGACTTCATAGTATAGAACATGGAGCCCCCGCAACACAAGGCTGCAAGGGACTATTTAAATCTGCATAGATCAAAAACTTACTTTATTTTATTTTATTTATTTTTAGAGGAAGGGAGGGAGAAAGAGAAGGAGAGAAACTTCAGTGTATGGTTGCATCTCGCGTGCCGCCTACTGGGGACCTGGCCCGCAACCTAGGCATGTGCCCTGACTGGGAATCGAACCGGCAACCCTTTGGTTCAAAGGCCAACACTCAATCCACTGAGCCATACCAGCCAGGACCAATAACTTCTTTTTACAGTTATAAATGATTTTTCTGAAGAGTGGTCCATTGCTCTGTTAGTATATAAACAAGGTCTGTTTTCGACTTTGTTTTGCTATATCAAAATTTTTAAATAGTGCTGTTCCTAATGCCTGTTCCCCTTCACTGTCCGGGTTCTCACCCCTTAATAGAAAGGAAAAGGGTCCCAGTAGCCTGCGGAACATTTTCATGAAAGAAGTTTGGTTTCTTGAAGGGGGTGGGACGGGGGTGGGGCAGTGGGGGAGAGGATGGGGGAATAGGTACATTTAGAAACTATAATAATTACGAAGAAGAAAGTGATATTCTTTAAAAAGAAAATGAAAATCTTGCATGGTATATGCATAAGATTGAGTATTTAAATGGATAATTATATGTCCTCTGCTTGCAGACATTTTAATTAAGGACACATCAGAGGAGGACTCTGTTGCTTAGGAAATTAACTGTCTATTGGCACCTCCGCACTCTGCAGCAGACAGCCTGTCTGTTCAGCGCCTGCACGCACTCCTCCCAGGCTGACTCCTCCATGAGAACCGGGCTCGTCTATGTTTAGTTGTTATTTTTTTTCACTTCATCAACTTATCTAGGATTTCTTTAATTTTCAAAGATGGAAAAATCTTAGAATAGTGTGATCGAAGACAGACGTTTCTTTTGCTTTCCTTC
>PVKM010002134.1:0-68117 GCA_004027735.1 Carollia perspicillata | reverse complement strand
GGGGGGAGAATGTGGAGGGAAAGGGGTTACAGGGTGGAGGAGGACAAAGGGGAGAAAAAATGAGGCAACTGTACTAGCATAATCAATGAAATATACTTCAAAATAAAGTAAGATTATTGTAATATAAAATAATGTCCAGGTAAAATCAGAAGATATAAAAATTATGAAATTAAAATTTAATTCACACTTAAACTTTAAGTACATTATAAGATAAATTCTTTTTTGTTTTTCTTTGTTTAAGTATTTCTTATTTTCATCCCAAACCTAGTACCCTAAACTGACATAACTAAAAAAAATGTTCTGTCAAATCTCAAAAGAAATGAAATGTCCTGTTTCTCCATGTCATTTCAAAAATAAAGAGATTTAAAGAAATATATGTATCTAATGCTTATTATTCTATCATTATATTGCCAAAGCTTTTAAGAACCTCTAGGCTCAGTCAATGAACTGGTAAATGCAATAATAATAATAAAAAACAGAAGTGAAGGAAATATTCTCCTTTATCTCTGATTTTAAGCTACACCTGGACTCAATAATCTAGACAGAAACTATAATAAACACTACATCCTGATAGAAACACTACATTTTTAATTCTGAGTGACAATTGGTGTTTTTCTCTAGTAGCTACTATAAGAGACAAAGCTACATTTCACAGGTACCAACTCTCTTTCACTTCCAGCCACATGGGATTTTGATATTCTCTTTTCACCAGGGGTGAGGTATATCTTCCTTTGGACAATGTAAATAGAAGGGATTCATGAGACTGCCATTGCTAAACACTCTGGCCTCTTCTTTCCCTGCTGCCATGGATCAGGGACTCCGTGTGGAGGTGGAGGTGAAGGTGCCATAAATTCATAGCATCTTGGAATGCTAGACCATCACATGGAAGTGGGGCTGCCTTAGAACCTTTTCTAGACTTATAGTACATTTTACATTAAAAAATTGAAATATTTTTCTGTAAGCTACTATAAAATGAGGACAGCTACTTTAGTTTTCATAAAAATATATTTTAAAAATCAGTTCTGTTCCCCTATCTCTTCTCTTCTCCTGTCTCTCTGGCTCATATTTTGGTTGCCCGAAAGTTTGTCTGATTTCCCTACTTTTCTTTCTTTCCACATGCCATTCCTTATCCTTCTAAATAGTACAGAAGTGGTGAAAGAGAGGCAGGAAGAATAAAATGGTTAAAAAATAAATAATAATAGTAAAATAAAGAAGACCAAGTGCCGACGGACAAGGACACAAAAGCAAAGGCTTCCTGTATTTCACATCTATCCCTCTGAAGAGTATCCTGGATTTCCGTGGTACTTAAATAGAATAATACCATCCTATTTTATATATAGGTGTCATATCCAGAAAGCATGTTATCCTTATTACACTACAGACATTTTTTGCCTGGGGAAAAAAGGGATGAAAAAAGGGTAAAATTTAGAGTCAGAACTTTTATAATTGAGGGTCAGTTCCACATCACACTGGCTTGTCAACTTTTTGGTGTAACTTGATAATCATTACAGGTTCAATTTCTTCGTAGTTTAAATGAAGAATGTGATGGTATGCACCATATATAAATGTTTGGTACATATATATTGATATACATAAATAAGTAAATAAATACATATATGTATGTGTGTAAATTGTTATTATCAGGAAAAGATGGACAGATCAGAAGGATGGGACTTAAGCAGAATGGATCAGGAGGGAATTCCAGCTAGCTTTGTGACTTTTTCCCTCTATCTCAGCTCAGTGTTGGTCTCATAGAGAATTTTCCCGAACCTCTTGGATATCCGAAGTGGTATATGCCTGTTGCAGGGCACACAAAACCTCCTCTTCTCTGGTTGTGGTAATCAACCTGTGGACTCAGAAACAGGCAAAAACCTAATATGAATTGTGATGGCTAAGAGCAAGCAACCCCCTAGTGAGAGCGAACTAAGGCTATTGTTTGAGCTCAGTCCTGCCGGCCTTTCAGACAGCAGAACCTAGAAGACATGTGTTTGTATCTGCTGGGCGTTTCAAGGCTTACTGATCAAGTAATCAAGGCCTACTGATCAAATAACCGAGGATCAAGTAGTCAAGGCGTTTCCTTGATTCTGTTCTCTGATCTTTCGCAGATGCTGATTCAGCATTATTAAACTTCCCTTACTTTTGCCTCCTCTAATCTCCAGACATATCAACTCACAACTTTTGGCCTGGGTATCACCTTCTCTACTTTCTAAACTAGTGGTTTTCGAACTATTCCATCTCATTACACACACACATAAACTAATTAGTAAAGTTTTGAAGCCCATCAAAACATGTATTTTTGCAGATGTGACCAAAAATAGGTATAATTTTGATTCATTCACATTGGATGGCTATTGTGGTGGCTATTGTCACTTTTTTATTTGACAATCTAAGGGAAGAGAGATCAGTGCCTCTGACTAAACAGTCAGGCATTGCATGTTTTAAACATTCTTGCAGCACGCCAGTGTGCTGTGACATGCCAGTTGAAAACTTGTTGTTCTAAATATATTATTGCATAGTTTTATCCCTGGTTAGGGATTTTAAATATATGATCCAACAATGCTGTCATTAGAGAATCAAAATAATGTCCTTGAAACAATTTAATAAAAAAAAAAGAAAACCACCCTTAAAGACACAGACAATAACTGTACGGTGATTACCAGAGGCACAGGGGGGTGGGGGAAGTTAGAAGAGGGCATAATGGGGGTGAAGGGTGACAGAAGGAGACTTGATTTGGGGTGGTGTAACACGCAATACAACATGCAGGTAATGTTTTATAGAACTGTACTCCGGAAACCTACATAACTTGGAAACCTACATAACCAACCTCCTCTGAATAAATTTAATGTAAAAGTAAAAAAAAGTTCAAAATTAATAAAAATACCTATTTTTCACTCTTTCAGTTACCAATAATTTTGAAAATGGAAAAGATACTAACTTGGAGGAGTTTTGTATGTGTATTCTGTAAACTGTCTTAATTCTTTAAAGTAACAAAAGAATCATGGACAAATTCTTGATTACTCTATCTAATTATACATTTTCAAAGCCTCGGTCTGTCTAGGAGAGATTTTCTTGACTTGTGGTTGCAAAGGTATCTAAATACGTTGGTTTTTAAAGAAGTCATATCAATAGCTTGATTTGCTCTGAAACCATGATGAAGCTTTATATCCCTGTGTTGTTTTCATGACATTCTTTCCAGACTCTATGCTTCTCATGTTGCAGATACATTGTATTTTCCCTTACTATTCTTTTTTTTAAGTAATTTTTAAAGATTTTATTTGTTTATCTTTAGAGGGGAAGGGAAGGAGAGAGGGAGAGAACTATCAATGTACGGTTGTCTCTCATGCATCCCCTGCTGGGAACTGCCCTGCGACCCAGGCAGGTGCCCTGACTGGGAATCGAACCGCAGTTGTTTTGTTTGCAGGCCCACGCTCAATCCATTGAGCTATACCAGCCAGGGCTCCTTACTATTCTTACTGGGGAAAGAACATGACTGCGTATGCCCTTTGCATACTTACTTGGAAATCATTACATATTAAACTGTCTTTAAGATTTTGGTTCTTCAGGACAATCGCACCACTCCTTTTCCTCAGAGGTCTGATTTTCCAAGCTTAATGATGCTGTGGTACTCCTCTGAGCTGTCCAAGTTTTCCACATCTTTCCTTAGATGAAGTTCCAGTATGGCTCATTGGGGCCTACTAGGAGTTTGGAGGGCTCAATTATATGTGTTTTTTCCTAAGCTAATTAAGTGCAGAATAAGCACTCTGGCAGAAGCATTGATACAATTTAATTTTAAAATGAATTTTAATGGAAACACGTTGAGTTCTTGATTGTACCCAAAGGTTGGTCCTCAAGTCATCTACTGAGAGATGACTCAATACACAAATAAAATGGAAATGTGTCTAAAGAAGGATGAGTATGAGACTTTGGAATGACAAACTTATACGGACCTTTTTATCAAGAGAAAGCCTGAGTGGTGGGACCCAAAGGGAGGTCTGAAAAGTAAAGATCATTTCCTCTGTAAGGCTAACTTCCAACTGTGTGAGTAAACTTATCCATGAAGACTTTCCTGACCCCATACCCTCTCCTTAGGTTCTCATACCTCAGATTTTCTCTTCGCCATGGTATTTATCACACTGCTTTAGACTTGAGTTTGTATTTGCCTTCCTCCTTCTTTCAACTGTCCTTCATAATGTCACCATAGTTAAATAATTAAACACAGAATGTATTACAGTTTACCTCAA
Organism: Carollia perspicillata; assembly: GCA_004027735.1. NCBI lineage: Eukaryota > Metazoa > Chordata > Mammalia > Chiroptera > Phyllostomidae > Carollia > Carollia perspicillata. The sequence continues at coordinate 63,876 of PVKM010002134.1, read as the reverse complement.
AACAAGAACTTTCACATTTGCATAACTTTGCATGTTTTTGCATTCCAGATTTTAATTTAAAGCATAGCTCAAATATCACTTCTCTTGGCCTTTCTCGATGCCCCACTTTCCATCCCCAAAACAGATTAGTTTCTCTCTTAACTGCATCCCTATAACAATTTATACACATCGATGATTTATCAATTATTTGTCTTTGATTTAATTACTTGTGCATCTCTCTTTTCTTTTCAACACTGTAATCTTCAGGGCCAACTCCTTATCTTCTTTCTGAATACATGATCTGGGACATAAACATTTAAGAAGCTGAATTTTGAATATTATATCTCCATGACTACACTTACCCTTCTTCACGATGCAATACCAAATGCGATTCCCCACAGCATGCTCCAGGTATCTACTGAATGTGTGGTTAAGCAATAAAGCAATGACATACACATTCCCACATGAAACGGAGTAAGACAGCACAACCACAGATGTCCTCAAGCTTACCGGTCCATGGCACGTGAGGATGCCGTCTTCCATCTTCTCACACTGGGGGTCACACTCCACACAGATGGAGCCGTTCGCAAACTCCCGAAATTCGCTGTGGAAACATCAGCTGCGTGAGGTGGTGTAAGCAAACAAGCTGTCAACTTAACAAATGAAGCAACATCTGCTAAGAGTCCTATTGGCAGGGTAAACTCTAGAGTTTGTTTCTCTCTGTGCCAGGAGCATCGGAATCATTTCTCCGACCATTAAGGAATAAAAGTTCTCCATTAGGAGAAAAGACGAACTGCGGCCAGATGGCTCTCCTCGCCCTCCACTGGGTTCAATGACGGACTCATTCAGGAAACCTCTCTCTTTTGAGAGATATTGGGGACATCTCAAAAAAAAAAAGAAAAAAAGTATAGCTCTTCTGATGACACAGCAGAATTGGCAGAATTGGTTTTAACTTCTTAAGAAAGGCTGTCTCGGTTGGTCTCTCTATAAAATTTTACTCTTAGTGGGAGCTCTGCTTTTTAAACTCTGAAAGAACCATTGTCTTTTTCTTGTTGCTAAGTTACATGAATGTTCCCCATCCTTGTCCTTCAAATCCCAAGACTCTTTAATTTATTTTTGCTGAAACTTCAAAAACTGCTTTGATTTCTTTTCTTCTTTTAAAATACATGCCTTAGAGAATTAGAGAAAATATCTTTTTTATGGCAGGTTTTATTTTCTTAGACTATTGATCTAATATCACAACATCTTTTTCAGTTTAAATTCTTTTTGAAGTAATTCTATATGATGTAAAATAAAAAAAATAGTTTAATAGTAACATTCTAAAACTTTCTAATTAAAAAATCTGGGATCATGGTCATCTTTTCGCACAACCTTATACATTATGGCTATTTGTACTCTATATCCACTCTTAAGTTTTCATTTTGATGATTGAGTACTAGTCATGTACAATATGTTTAAATCACTGTATTCCTACTAATGTATGAGTGAATGAAGTACTGGGTCAAGATACTTTAGAATGTCAGTTATGAGTCATTAACCAAATGTCTAAATAGTTATAACTACTGTATTGCTTTGTGCCTTTGTATTATGATGTACCGTTCCAAATAGCATTGCAAACGTGGTAATTTTTAATTAATTAGGTGATAAATTCAAATTTATTTTTCTCTTGAATGAAGTATTTACTTTCTTTATAGTGAAATATCTCATTTTGTCACTGTAAAGCCTTAATAAATGACAGAAGTCCAAAAGTTGGGCTCTATTTTCTGTTGTTAAGATTAAGACTACATCTATTCCAAAGTAAAATAATTCAATTTGGTTTCTCAAATGAATAGGACACATCAATGGTTAAGATATGTATGAATGCAAATATTTACATGGATTTTACATTTTTAAGTGAGGTGTTAGCCTGTTATGGATTAAACATTTTATGAACTTTTTTAAGTTTAAAATCTCAATTGTATTAGAACTGATTTTCTTTAGCATGTTTCATCAATATGAGTGATATAAAATGCTCAACTAGGAAATCTTTGAAATATAAAGGGGAAAATGACCTAGTATTGGGGATTGGGGAGTAGCTAAATTGTAGAGAGAATCAGAAATGTTATCTGTTTAATGAAATTACATAACAGTTATAGCAATGCCTGCGTCATCAGCAAATCACTTCCTCTGTCTACAGCTTTCTAGGATGACTAAAGGGTTATGGTACTAAATAAAGGTGATATTTATGACACTACAATATAGGTTGTGTTAATTTTCTTTTCTCCAAAATCTCCTTTCCCACACAGGGAGTTGAAGTAAAGTGAATATATGACTAAGAAACTCATAGAGATAAGCTAGCTGCCTTTTCTTCTCTAGACTGATTTACATTTGCAGGTTCTCCTTGCAGTTTCTCAAACTTCTTGTTATCATTACTGTGTCCATCATGGCCCTTTTTCTTCCAGCTCTTCTAGTGATCTACTATGACTTTGCCAATGATCTCCTTTCACTTGAACCTGACCCAACAAATCATAGTCTACTGAGCATAAACTTTGTGTAGAGAGTTTTTTATTACTTGTGTCTGCTGCTATACATTTTTCAGTGTGCTATATGCCTGCTATCTTAGCCAGTCCTACCATCAATAGTGAATACTTTGAAGTCAAGTCTTCCCTAATTTAAATCCCAGCATCCACACTAATATTTCCAGGACTTAAAACCCTTAAGTTCTCTAAGCTTCAGTTTTTTAAGTATCCTTTGTAAAGGGGAAAAATAACATTTCAAGGCAAGGTTGTGATTATTAATTGTGAAAATGCTTACAAAGAGCTTAGACTGGCACTTGTTTTGATTTTTTGTTTTGTTCTAAAACTTTCAGAAATGTTTAATCACAGTACCAGATAAGAAAATTTTAAAGATCCCATTGCAATTAGCTTTCTCTTTCATTTTGATTGCTTGTGCATTGTGGTTAAGAGTTGGCAAAATCCAGGAACTCAAATTATTTGAATTTGAGTATTAATAGCTACAAGTTGACTAATTTTCTTCTAACCTTTTAAAAAGCTCTCTATTTTGGATTGCTTCTCATATGATAATCAGCCTGTTGTATACATATATGAATAAGATTTTGGTAAATGTCATGCTATATTTGTGTTTAATTTTAGTAGTTTTTCAGGTGATGGTTCTACCTAACCAGTTAGTCAGCCCAGATTAATAGACACAGAAATAATAACAATTTTAATGGTAAGAATTTAAAGAAAATTTGTTATCTATTTTCTCATTTCATACTATTTTATACTATTCTCATTTCAATGACACAAACAGCACATAAGTTGTTATTCATTATCAAATTTGTGAGCTGATTGTACCTTACAAAATTATAAGCTGAAATTTTCCTGAAAAACTATTGAATTATTATTTAAAGATTTTGTACTTTAAAAAAATAATCTTTTTCCCCAAAATTCCTTGGACAAGATTGTGGTCATTCTTCAAAGAAGAGATATAGGAGTACCCTTACAATTCAGATATTTCTATCTTTCTGCTATAAAATACAAAAGTACAATGTTACCTGTGATCGTGAAAACAGTTGTTAAAACTGGGACAATTCATGGGGCAGAAGAAGAAATTAAATAAATAAATTCAAAACTACACTTTCACAAAACTGTTGAAAGTACTTTCTGTGAGCAATATTTAAAAAATTGACTCAGGGACAGTATGAAAAAATGCATTATCACACTGATGAAGGACAACTACGATGCGTGAAATGGCATGTGATGATAAAGTGATTTTATGAGTCTGTAAAATGGCAGGCAGCAAGGTATATACTAGGTTTTATTGTAGTATCAGAAGAAATTAAATACACTTGACTTAAAATATTGCTTAGGTTATCTTTAGAAAGTGGCAGAACACTTAGAAAAACCTATTCAAGTAGAAACTATGAGGGTAGTTTTTCTATAGGGCTAAGCAGTTGTCAGAGACATAGAAATGCGTGCCATTTCTAATACCAAATCAAATAGACATGTGACCTAAATTGAAAAAAAAAGTTATATATAATTGTAGATGACTATTGATAGGTAGTATGAGAAAAAAGATTATTGGTACATATAAAAGGAAAGATAACTTATAACAATCCTTTTTACAAGAATGGAAATATACTTTTAAATTTTACTTAAGAGAAATTTCAACATTTTGTTAAGAATTACCTATTTGTTACATGTTTTTAAAATGTAAATAAACTCAATATATATTTGGATTTTTTATTCCAAATAATATAATTTTCTCTTTAAGTAATTTTCTATAAGTTGTCTATTTTATGCAACAAAAGCTCTCCTGAAAAATCTTGGCCAGAACAGTGATACTGAAATTTTATGATTTTCCTGTCATTTTAAAATCTGCACCGAACAGCGCCTCAAAGGTCAGGGGACAGGTGACATGTGGGATGCCTTACCCGTCATAGAGATTACAAGACTCTATGCAGCTCCTGCCCCTGCTGAAGCGACGGCAAGACAGGCACTGGTCTGGCCCAGGTCCCCAACAGCCATCACTTGAACATAGATGGTTGCACACCATTCCTTCAGCAGCTGAAAAACACACCAGAATCAAGAGCAAATAAACAGAAGCTTGTGTCAAAACTTACAAGTTTAACATACACCTTCCTAAGGAAAGCCATCTCTGTAGGAGTTTGACTGAAAGAGGTCTACAGCAGACAACTTCGGTTGCCTGTCTGGCAGCCGTGACTCACAGTACCTGTAGTTCCTTCATGTTGCAGTGCTCGGTCACTGTGTTTGCACAGCAACAGTGCTCTTTCAATAAAACAGAGCAAATGTCAATTGTCTATGTCTACACTCTACAGGGGGCATGGGGAAGAAATTAAACTTCCCATCAAGGGGAGGACAAGCCACACCTTTCTGAAGCCCACCCTTTGTTCCACAATTACACCCAACTTTTGGCTTCGATTCCATACAATGGTTTCACGAAGAAAGAGAACAAATGACACTTGTCATAAAACAAAAATAATATTAAAAGAGGAAGGGGATAAAAAAGCAAATATATGGAAAAACAAGAAGGGGAGGAAGAAATAGAAATAAAATACTGTACAAGTTTCCTGGTGTCTGCTGTACTCTACTGCGGTGTTCTGGTTTGCATTTCCCAAATGATTAAGGATATGGATGGATGATTTTTTGATGGTGAACTCCTTTAACTTAATTTCTAATATGATTATTTGATATCCATATACCTTGTTTGGTGAAGTATCACCAAATTGTATGTCAATTTCATATTACATTGATTGTTGTCTTAGTATGGAGTATTGAGAGCTCCTTCTGTATTCTGTAAATATTTCCTCCTAGTCTTAGCTTTGTCTCTTCTTACTTTGAACACTGCCTTTTAATAAGAACTTTTAATTTTGGTTAAGTACAATTTATCAATTTATTTTTTTATGAATCGTGCTTTGGGTATCATATCTAAGAAATTGTTGTCGAAACCAAAGTAACATAGTTTTTTTCTCTGATGTTTTCTTTTAGAAGTTTGAAGCGTGAGGGTGTTACATTTCGGTGCACGATCCATTTTGAGCTAGTTAGTGCGTACGGTATTGTATTAGTCAGGATTCTCCAGAGAAACAGAAGCTGATTTTAAAATACCGAATTAGACTTGTATCCCTATAATAAACCCTACTTGGTTATGCTTTATAATCAATTTCACATATTGCTGAATGCTATGTGCTACCTTGAGAGACATAATAGCTCATGCTTTTACTTTTTCTGTGGCACAGGATACTTTTTGTTCATATTCGGGTCCTAATCTTCAAACCTCTCATGCAAAGTAGGAAGGTTCATTCATTTTACAGATGGGCAGAGGCTCAGAGAGGCTGAGCTGCCCAAGGCCACGAGTGTCAGAGTAGGGGTTTAAGCACCATGCTGCCTCCTCTCTTTACCACCCTATGGGGATGAAAGTCCCAGCTCCCTGTACCACCTGACACCACCTGGTGGGGAGATGGGCATTGCATTACAACCTGGTGAAGGTGGGAAGCTGAGAAGCCTACAGTTCTCACTCATTTGCTTGCATGGGTGAAGCTGGGGCCACAGTCTTGTTTTGTTTTGTTTTGCTTTGCTTTGTTTTCTGTGGTGTTTGGCTGGGGTAGAACAGCTATTGTCTAACAGGTTTTTGTCTTGCTAGTTTCCACCTTTCCAGGCCCTTTAGAAGAGCAGACAGGCTTTTGTTGGGGGCTTTTGGTCTGCACCTGTTGGTGTTTCTGAGTTGCCAATGTCTATACCTTCACATACAGGATACACGAGACAAAAATAAAACCTAACTCACATCTGTGTGTTTCTGGGATGCTAAATCTATCTTCTTTTTTCTCTCCACCTTCTAAAATTTTATTCTATTATTTATATCTAATGTTTGGGAGGTTTAGCTGTACTTAGCAAAAGGACTAGAGAAAAGTATATCTACTTCATCTTCCCAGAAGCAGAAATCTAGTATACATCTGTAAGTCACTGTGGTCTATTTTCAAGACATACTTTACCACTTCAGGCATACTCTAAAAACTTGAAAGTAGGTTGATCTATTTATTTCACCAATTCATACTAATTTTTTTTAGTTTGAAAACTGAAACTCTTGTCTCTTCTCCCTCCTCGATCCAAGAATGATAGAACTCTACAGTACAAGGAGGGGAGGAAACCTGGAATTTATTTATAAAACATTGTGTATTTATTCTTACATGATTAAACTTCCATCACCTTCAAAGACTCTTCTTGTGATGAAATACACCTATTGAGATGTCTTTTCAAATGCTCGAAGCAGTTTTTGAACTCTTCAATTTTGATGTTTTTTGGTGCTTCTGCTGGTTTTTTTGTTTGTTTGTTTGTTTGTTTCACCTCTTTCTCAAAGGCAAAATATTTCTCTTCGTGTACTGCTTTCATCAGGGGAAATACAAAAAATGTGGCTGGGGGAGAGATTGGGTGAATAGGGAGGGTGGGGTGCAGGAATCATGCTGGTTTTGGTCAAAAACTGGTGAACACTGCAGTGCAGTGTGGGCAGGTGCGTTCGTGAATCACTCATCGTGAACTGGGCAAAATGCATCAAAAGAGTCTTCAGAAAAACTCACTGAAGCTGAACACAACCTCTCACAACAATGCCAGCTGGTACATTGATACAGATGTGTTCCTAGAACACTAATCTAGCAAGGGAAGCCTATACCAGAAGGGGTCTGCCCCTAGAAGATAATTCCTCCTTTGGAGGTCTCCCTTGTATGAAGAAGGGTGAAATCTCTCTGCTTTGATTTTATGATGTATGCTTTGACATCAGCTGGAGAGGAGGGTTTTAGCTTTACCCAAGATACTTTCATTTATGCTGTTTACTGCCTGCCTTGGTTTGTATTCAGATGCTCAATTACAGAGCAATTTTGGATTAGAGAAACAGTATCTATTGTTGAAGAGCAATAATAAACAGAAAACTATAATGATTACTTTCTTTTCATTCATTCCAAACTACTGGACGATGATATGGAAGGCTGGTTGATCATTTTCTCCAAAGTGAAACCAAGGAATGTGTCTCCATACAGCACAGAACAAAAGGCCAAGGATGCTATCTCTTTGAACTTCTTAAGAGAAAAGAAGTTTTTGATTAACACCAAGAATTCAACAGCCCAAGGACCTCCTCCCTACATGGAAAGGAGTAGGAGGCCTATTCAATAGCTTACAGTACACAAGGCCACTATAAACCTCTCTAAAGAGACTTTACCAATGTAGTTAGTAGGCAACCTTTAACTTTCTCTGTGTTTTCTCTGGAATCTGTGAAATAGAATTTTCTTTATCTCATCTGAGTTGTCCTGGTCTGCTAAAAATTTATGGATGAAAGGAAACTTGACTTGGGGTGGTAAACACACAATCCTGTATACAGATGATGCATTATAGAATTGCATACTTGAAACCTATATAATTTTTAAAATTCTCACCCAAGGATATGTTTATTGATTTCAGAAAAAGAGGAAGGGAGAGAGAAAGAGAGAAAGATTAATGTGAGAGAGAAGTATTGATTGGTTGCCTCCAAAATGTGCCCTGACCAGGGCACATTGCAAGGCACATAGTCCTTGCAACCCAGGAATGTGCTGTCACTGGGTTTTGAACCCACAACCTTCAGTTGCATGAGACAGCATTCCAGCCAAATAAGCCACTTGTTCTGGTCTGAAACCCATATAACTTTATTAACTAATGCCACCCCAATAAATCCCATAAGTATAAAACAATAATAAAAAGATTACAGAGATAATACTGTTTGGTATTTTGACTTTTATAGATAAAATTGAACTTACTTTCATTAAAATATAGGCAAGTTTAACTAATGGATCTTGTTATTGTGCTGCATGTGTAAAAACCTTGAAGCATGTGCAATTATGGCTGACATTTTTTCCAGCTTTATTGAGATAAAATTACTTATAATATTGTGTAAGTTTAAGATGTACAATGTGATCTAACATATGTATATATTGAAAAATATTTACCACATTAAATTTAGTTAATACATGTTTTATCTCAAATAATTACCCATGTTGTTATTGTTATGTTGAGAATATTGAACCTCTATTCTCATAGCAACATTTGAGTGTGCAATGCAGTATTGTTAACTATAGTCACCATGTTGTACCTTAGAACCCAGAACTTACTCATCCTATAATGGGAAGTGTGTACCCTTTGACCTACATCTCCTCATTCCCACCCTTCCCCCACTCAGGCCCTGGCAATTGCTACTTTATTCTCTGTTTCTATGAGGTTGATGTTATATATTCTACATAGAAGTGAGATAATATACTACATAATTTTCTCTGCTTGACTTAATTAACTTAGCATGCTGCCCTGAAGATCCATCCATGTTATCGCAAAAGTAGGGTTTCCTTCTTTTTATGACTGAATAATATTTCATTCTATCTACCTAATCCCATCTTTATCCATTCACCTGTTTGTGGATACTTATTTTATTTCTATATTATAGCTAATGTGAATAATGCTGCAATGAACATGGGAATACAGATATTTTTGACATCCTGACTTGATTTCCTCTTGCTACATCACTAGAAGTGGAATTGCTTTGTCATATGGTAATTTTCTTTGTGTTTGTTTTTTTTTAAATTTTTGAGGACCCTCCATATTGTTTTCCATAGTGGATGTAGCAAATTAGAACCCTTTACCCCACATCCTCACCAGAACTTTTTATCTCTTCTCTTTTGAAAATAGCCATTCTAACAGGTGTGAGCTGATATCTCATTATGGTTTCAATTTTATTTTCCCTGGTGATTGGTGGTGTTGAGTACATTTTCATGTGGGTGTTGTATGTATGTCTCCTCTGGAGAAAAGTCTATTCAAGTCCTCTGCCCATTTTTAATCAGATTTTTTTGTGGTTGAGTTGTATGAGTTCTTTATATCCTTTGCATATTAACATTTTTTCAGATATATAATTGGCAACTATTGGGGTGGCCAAAAAAGTCCATGTTTACTTACATGAAATAAAAGGCACATTTTTCATTTTCAACAATGAAAATTGTTTATTTTATTTATTTAGATAAATAAAATATTTATCTAAATAAACTATTTATTTGGATATTTTTACTATGTTGGCTATCTCTTGCATAATATAACATTGATTATTCTCAGTTAACATTTTGATTTGATCACTATCAACTTCATCTGGTCTACCTGATCATGCAGCATTGCCCAATGAGAAATCTCAAGCACAAAATTTAGAAAATCACTTTTGACAATTCAATCAGGCACAGCACCTTCCCCATACATTGCACAAATCTTTTTTTGTGTGTTTCAGTTGCATTTTTACCTTTTTTGAAATAATAAAGCATAAATGCCAAAAATGTTGCATATTTTCTTCCACCTTCAATATTAAAATGGCTATACAAAACTTTACCAATTTTGCTGTTTTTTTTTTTAATGTAGGGTGATATGACAGCTGTCACAATACAATCTAACAAAATTGTTTCAAATGAAGTTGAAGACAACTAAGCACTACTAGGGCATCTTATGGAAAAAAACAAAGGAACTTTTTGGCCAACTCAATACTTTCTCCATTTTGAAGGTTGCCTATTCATTTTGCTTTGAAAATTTTCTGGTTGGATTTAGTTCCACTTGTTTATTTCTGCTTCTTGCTTCTGCTTTTGGTATTATAGTCATGAAATCATTGCTAAGGCTATTATCAAGAGGCTTATCTCCTATGTTTTATTTTAGGAGTATTACATTTTTTCTCTTTTATGTTTAAATCCTTAATCAATTTTGAGTTAATTCTTTAGACTGGTGTAAGATATGAGTCTAATTTCATTCTTATGTATGTGAATGTTTACATTAGCAAGCATCATTTTTTAAGAGACTTTCCTTTCCCCTTTCTTTGGCTCCCTTACCAAATATTATTTAACTATTTATGTGCAGGTGTGTTTCTAGGCTCTTAATTCTGCTCCATCGGTCTATGTTTCTGTTTCTATTCCAATAACATATTGTTTTGATTACTATAGCCTCATAATATAGTTTGCAATCGGGAATTGAGTCTTCAGCTTTGTTTTTTTCTCTCTCAAGATTACTTTGTTTTTTCAGGGTCTTTTGTGGTTTCATATGAATTCCAGTAATGTTTTCAGCAATGTTTTTTCTTTTTATTTCTGTGAAAAATGTCACTGGGATTTTGATAGGAATTCTATTGAATCTATAGATGTTTCTATAGATGTTTCAGGGTATTATAGATGTTCCAACAATATTTTCTCTTCTAGTCCATGGCTGTAGGATATCTTTCCATTTGTGTCTTCTTCAATTTCATCTCATCTACTAGTTTTGTCTCCTTTCTTCTAATATCTTTGGTTTTAGCTAGCTCTTATTTTTCTAGTTCCTTGAGGTTATTTGAGAGCTTTCTTTTCAATATAGGCATTTATATTAAACTTCCATCTTAGCCCGGCATTTGCTTCATCATGTAAGTTTTGGTATGTCATGTTTCAATTTTCATGTTTTAAGGCATTCATTGACTTTTCATTTCATCTTTGCCTTGATGCTTGTTTAGTAGTTGTTAAATTCTATGCAACTGTAAATTTTTCAGGCTTCCTCCTATTACTGATTTCTAGTTTTATGTCATTGTGGTCAGAAAGGATAGTTGGTAAAATTTCAATCTTTTTAAAATTGCAAAGCCTTGTTTTTTTTACCTAACCTATGATCTATCCTGGATAATATTTCATGTGTGCTTGGAAGAATTTATGCTGTTATGTAAAATATCCTATATATGTCTGTTAGGGACATTTGGTCTCAAGTATAGCTTGAATCCAATGTTTCCTTGTTGAGTTTCTATCCGGATGGTCTATCCGTTTTTGAAAGTGGACTATTAAAATCCTCTACTATTATTATTTTGTTGTCCATTATTCTCTCCAGATCTGCTTAGGTGTTCAACTGTTGGTCACTCGCCTACTTACGATTGTTGTATCCTCTTGCTGAATTAATTCCTATAATGACCTTGGTTGTTTCCTGTCACATTTTCTACTTAAAGTTTACTTTGTCTGATATTTGTGATACTATGCCTGTTTCCTTTTTGCTTTCCTATTTATGCTCTCTCTCTCTCTCTCTCTCTCTCTCTCTCTCTCTCTCTTTTTCTTTTTTTGCCTAAAACAATTTGAGTTGGGACCTGGGGAGGCAATCCTGATAGAGGGATACATGAAAGGCAGCAGTGACAGCGGTGACAAAGTATTGAAAAGTCCTGGAATTTCTTAGAACACTGAGCACGTATAAATTACCTCTCAGAAAGCACATTAACTTTAAAAAAAGCTAAATAAGTTCATAAGTGTGTTGTTGAAACTATAAAGTATTGGGTTGGCCAAAAAGTCCATATGGTTTTTCCCATAAAATGAAAGACACATTTTTCATTTTCACCAATAAGTTTATTGATATGGATATTTTGAGTATGTTGGCTCTCTCCTTCTATTGGCTCCTAGTGGGTAGAGGCCAGGGGTGCTGCTAAACATCTTCCAATGCCTAAGACAGACTCAGAGAAAAGAATTCTTTTGGCCAGAATGTGAATAGTACCAAGAAACGTCGCAAACCACTTTTGACACATTCGATCAGTCACAGCATCATCTCCATACACACTACACAAATATTTTTTACGCGTGTTTCAGTTGAATTTTTACCTTTCTTAAAATAATAAAGCATAACATGCCAAAAATGTTGTGTATTTTCTTCCATCTTCAATATTAAAATGGCTGCAAAAATTTCACCAATTTTGATAAGTATTTTTAATGTATGCTGATATGGCAGCTGTGACAATATTATCTAACAAAATCATTTCAAATAATGTTAAAGACAACTAAGCATGAATAAAGTCATTGCACAGCAAAATCCAGAATGGACTTTTTGGCCAACCCAGTCAATGAAAATCAATAGTACAATTTTTGTGGTACTATAATTAGTCAACCAATGTATAAATGAGCATTGAATATCCCCTTTGTTGTCTTGAGTATGTTATATTAGCAAAAGGAAAAACAGATCACTACTTATATAATGCTTTTTTAAGTTCATTCTTTATCTTTGTCTCCCCAAACTGTTATTAAATATATCATTTTAACTTATTCAACTGTTAATTTTCCTACCACAGATTTTTTTAAGAGAACAAACCCTTACAAGAAGTGAGTTAAAAGAATAACATGTTTTTAAGATATATTTTCAACTACAGAATAGTAGGGAGAATATGGGGGATGTTATCAAGTACCGTAGAGTTTCTAAAAGGATTTTCCACAGACACCTGCCTCAGAATGATCTGGAATGTATTAAAAAAGCAGAATCCTGGGCCTTCATTGTCTGCATTAGTTTTCACTGTTTTTACATTCTGTGCTAGTTTTCTAGCCTGATGTAGCAAAATGCTATAAAATAGATTGCTTATAATAACAAAAATTTATTCTTACAGTTCCGGATTTCAAAATCAAGGTGTTGGCTGGCTGGGTCCTTCTTGAGAGCTGAGAGTAAGAATCCTGCCATCACCTGGCTGTCTCCCTCTGTGTATCCTTTACACAGCGCTCTCCTCTTTGTGTGTCTGTCTCTGTGTCTCTTCTTTTCTTCTCATAATGACATGAGTTATACTGGATTAAAAGCCTATTCTAATCCAGTATAAACTCATCTACATTTTAATTACATCTACAAGGAACCTATCTCTGTATAAACTCACATTCATGGGTGCCAAGAGTTGGGACCTCAAAAACATATTTTTTCAGGAGAGCGGGGAGTGATAGGGTACAAACCACAAGGCTATGGAAACAACGATGACTGGAAATTGGAGCCCAGACTTAAAAGGTTTGGCTTTAAATTTTGTCAATTACTGATCTACAGGCATGCCATTAAATGCTGCCATTTGTCATAAAAACTGAAGCCGGTAGTAATCCTGGCTATGACTGCTGAGAGGCCCTTCATTCTTTTAGAATTTCCAGGTTACAAACAGAAGGGATGTCATTTCAGAAACAGTAACTGCTTATTACCCTTTTGCTAAGAACACAGAGAACATTTTGCAGCACTGGTAGTAATTAGACACTGTGCTGTTTCAAATGCAGCAAGAAAATCTTGTTTGATTTTTTTTTTTACAAAGAATAGTGTATTAATGTAATACTTTGGTAATAAAAAATAAAATCTTAGCAGTACAATTAAGATTTTCTACACTCTGATTACTTAGAAGAATGTTGATTTTAGTATATTCTAAGTTACACACTTCGTGTGCTGTGGTTTACTCAAAAGTGTGGCAAATGTAGAGGGTTCAGTAATTAGTAATTAACTATAGTGGTTCAATTTCTTTTTTTAAATTCATGTTAAATGAGGTAGACTTTTCTACTCTCAAATTTCAAAGAACATCAAAATTATAGAAACATATGAGAGTCTTTGTGAACAAAACAGTGTTCTATATCCCCAAATACTAGTCTCCTGAACCAGTAAACTAAATTCATATTGTGTGAATATTTTTGTAAATGACTAACTCTGTTACTTATAAAGCCAGTCTTAAAATACTTTACTTAAAAAGGAAAAAAACCTTTTGTAGGGGAGTTAGGCATAGGCCTTTTCATCATTTAAAATCTCAGGAGATTGCTTTTAAAGTCCTTAATATCTAGGGTCCAATTCATAACTCTCTTACTTCTTGCATGTCTACCACTGGATGACCTACTACTTGCAAATTTATGATTCAGTACTTAGATAATGTAAATTTACCTTCTGTCTAATCCAGGAAGACCCTTAATTTCTTACAGAATAGAAATAGTTATACTTTACAGGGTCATAGTGAATATTAAAGGAAATTATACAGATTGAGAAAGTTTGGCATTTTTTACTATTTTGCTCCTAAAAGACTGCAAACACCAATATTCAGAGAGAAGAGATGAATTATGAAATAAATAATGTTTGATCAATATCCTAATCAACTAAAGATTTAAAAATTATGCTGTATCAAAACTTCCAGATGGGTTAAAAATTTCAATACAGTTTATAAAGTACTATAAGAAAAAAACCCTAAGACTATGGCAATATTATAATCATAAAGGGAAAAGAAGAGGCATTCAATTAGCTAGATAAAAACACAAAATGTTTATCAAAAAACAAAAGTTTTTTTAAAGTTACCTATGAGAGGGAAGGTTATATATAACACATTTAAGAGACAAAAATTCAATGCATTTAATTTGTGAGGAGCTCTTTCAAATCCAGAAGGAAAAGACCAACTCCCAAATTGCAAATGAAAAAAATTCATCACTAAGTAATTTACAGGAGAAGAAATAAAAATGATTAGGGGATATGTAAACAAGAGTGTCAATGTCAACCCAAAATATTCATTTAAAAGACATGCTTTCCATATTTCAGTTCACCGAAATTTAAAACCATGGATAATGTCTAGTGTTGTAAAGAATGGTAAAACTATCCCTGGCCAAACATTGTCTAGGACAATGTACACTGGTCTAGTATTTGTATAAGATGATATAGCAATATATACAAAAATTTATTATGTGACCTCATTTAGACAACCTCTAATTCTTTAGCCTAATAAATGATTACACAATAGAAAATGTTTTATGAATTAAGATTTATATTATTGAAGTACTAATAACATGAAAAGTAGAAATCAATTTATTGTTAATATGGCCCTTAATAAATAAATTTATATGCTGTGTATAAAAAGTTAATAGAAGAGCTCTCAATATACCCATAAGGAAGATTCTCATGCTCTATTAGGTAGAAGACACAGATGACTGAACAATACATAAATATATATATATATTATCCTATATATACAAGAATATGTTTCATTATATCTATACCTCATTTATTTCTATATGTTTCTATTGCTTTAATTTCTAACAATGATAATGGTTCTATTACACACAGAAAAAGAAATTTATTTTCATTTTGAAAAGCTAATTATGAATTTAGTTTCTTTGTTATTATGGGTTTAAGTGTGTATACACAAACATTTCTAAGATAGAGATGTATGTGTTCAGTGTAACAGATTCTGGAGTGTTGGCATAATACTTACCTCTTCACTGCTTAGACTTTGCTGTTAAAGTTAATGCCTAAATATTTCAAGAAACTTCAAACATCCTTACACACCTGCTCTAAAGCCCCTTCAGCCAGCGCTGTCATTCTGTCAGGGCCATAACCATACCGATACAGAAAGCGGAATATCCTCTTGCTTTTCAAGTCCTGGTGTTTCACTCAATCTCAGTCTCTTCAAACCGTAAAGGCTGCTTTGAAATTGTTTACTTAGAAGATGTAGGCCACTGCCACATTTTAGAGGTGAGGTAAAGTTTTTCTTTTATTGTCATTACGGTTTTAAACCATGTTGAACTCTAAAGCACACTGAACTTTAAAAGAAGGCCATCTTTTCTTTTAAGTTATCAAGTCTATACCAAGATTTAGATTAGTACTTTATGGAGATTCCATGTGTTTGTGCATGCATAAATGCATGTGTATGTGGTCTAATGTTGTGTACATACATGTGTTGTATGTGCATTTGTAGACATATGTATGCTGTATGTGTATGCATGTCTTGTAGCAACTGTGTGTGTACCCAAATGTATCTTGTATGTGCATGGGATATTAATAGAGAATACCTAAAAACTCAATATTTACAGTATATTTAAAACAAAGCCAGCGTTTAAGTTTTCCCATTTGTATACAACACTGTGGATGATGAAAGAGCTTTCATCACAGGCGGGCAACCATGGCAGACTCAATGTGAACATGAGTGGGACCACCTCGGAGGTCAGACTTCTAGGGTAACTGCCTTTCTGAAAACGAAGGATCCAATGTACTGTGAGACTGAAATCCAAAACTTGATAAATGGATTTCATGCAAAAACTCTTTATTCTAAGATGTGAAAAATGAAAAATGATATGCTCAGTGCTACACTACGGCACCTCCAAACCGAGCTTCTCCTAACTGCTGCATTTCTTCCTGCAACTGCAAAGTCCACTCTAATTGTCCAGAACAAGGAAATATGTTTATAGCCAGAAAAATGGCAAGGCTCTGTCGAAGCGGAATGGCACCGAAAGTGGAAGAGCAGGTACAATTTTTAGTTTATGGTTCATATTATATAACATTACATGTTATAATTCCCTTTCTTTTGGTGGTTTGAAAAGTTGAGAGGTCTTCAAAATGTATGGAATATTTACATGAAGTTTTCCTATCTTGCAATTTTATAATTAATTTCTATCTGAAATTTCTTCTTTCCATTTCCTTTTTATTTAGGTTTAGAAAAGATAAAAGAAGTAAGTGTTCATAGAATTTGTATAATGATTAAATGGGTCAAGGAGAAATGTTCTCTGATTTATTTTTTATTTAGTTTTTTTGCCTACATAGTTAAATATTTTCTTTGAAAGGTCGTAATTTTATTTTGTTTTGTTGTTTTGAAAAAAGTAGAAGTAGTGTATAACCCTGACTTAGGGAGATATTTATAAGTTAGTGTTGAAAATTATCCTTTTTCATTTCTGTGAATAATCTGTTCTATCTGAGGCATGTCCAAACACATATATAGTACTGTGGGGTATAAAGGTCAAGACTAAAGAAAAGAAAAGAAAAGAAAAGAAAAGAAAAGAAAAGAAAAGAAAAGAAAAGAAAAGAAAAGAGACTTTCTGTCAAGAATCAGAAATGTACAAAACCAAGGTTATAATCCAGGCCACATTATAAGATACATCTCAATCAATGTGAACATGCATATTCTGACACGTAATGAAATTCTGTACTTCTCAGGTCTATGTGGGACCGAAGAATGTGTAAGAACCTAAATGTCCTCAATATAGGGACCTCATGTTGCAACAGATCTCTCTTCTCTGAAAAATATTTTTCCAGATCTGAAACAGCGAAAATGAGTTGCTTACAAATTGTATTTTATAAAAAGTACTAACCTGAGTTACCTTAAACCCCTTATAAAACAAGGTATTAAAAAATAAACTAAGTTGCTGACTACTCAATGTAATAAGCTTAAATCATGTTGATATCTTAAGAGTTTATATGTTTTTTAATGGCAGAAGAGGGTATAGAGGGGATAAGTGGTGATGAAAATTCTTTTTTAAAAAAGAGAAAGAAGTTTAAAATGTCCTGTACTGTTTATTCACATATACACAGAAAAAGATAAATTTCATTACACATGTTTATATCCCAGTGATTATTCACTAGCGAACAATCGGATTAAAGAAATGATGAGATTAAAGAAATCAGAAGACACTCTGATAGCAAAATAATTTTTAGAGGTGTGACTTTTAAGTAGGGCTCACTCATCATTACCACAACCAGAATGTGTATTTATAGACAGATCATCTAAATCCTGTCTTTTACTTGATATTTATCATAAGCCAGTCAGACACTTAAATGCATAGTAGTGGCACTCTGTGATGTAGAAGAGAGAAATACTCAATAGAAAAACAAGGAAGAATTAAGTATTAATCATTGGTATATCAAGTATAAGGAGTGGTCACATCCTATAACCATTAAAACATTATTAGCATCTGTGCAACAAAGAAGTGATGAAGACGGTCAATAAGTAGCCAGAATATGTGAGAAAGAGATAGCGAAACACCTACAGAATGCATTTATGAAATGATCTTTCTTCTTGAACAGCATTTTACACTTTTCAGAAGAAAATATCTTCATTATTTCCACTATTCTCAAATGGCAAATAACAAATGACAAGTACTCTATGTCATCAAATTCACTGGGATGAATCCCACAAATGGACTGGATCCAAAGACTCACCCAGATGCTTATTACACAGCTAGGTCCCCACGTTCTGCTTACACCAATTGAATCTTATTCTCCACAGAGGGTACTTGTAATTAGGCAAGATTTGCAAATATATACTATATTATAAAAGCATGCAATATGTTATAAAAAGCCACCTGTTCTGATATTTTGTACCAACAATTCTTCAGGGTCGAGGAAGAAGGGAAGGCAACAGATCTGACCCGCTGCTATTTTTAACTGTTTGTACTAATAAATAATGGGAGAAAATGTTTAAAGCATCTATGTGTTCAAGTCTGAGCAATGTACTTACTGCAGTTTTCAGCTTTCCTATTGTCCCGGATCACTATTCTTTGGTTGATGGTGCTGAAGAGCGTCGTCCAGTTGATGGTATGATAGTAACACAGGTTGCTGTTGTCAGTAATGTAGATGTTTCCTGCACTGATTTCTTTCAGGGACTGGAACTGCAGTGAAGTGATGCCTTGTTGCTTGAGGATAAGTAAGGAGAGGCCACTAAAGAGAAGGCAGAGGAGACACTGAACAATAATAAATAATTTCTGGCAAGGACGTTTGTTCTTGAAATAAAACAATGATGTCACATCTCACTCCAAAAAAAGGTAAACAGGGCACAAAGAGAGATTGAGTCAATAAATTTGGGCTCAGAATATTAAATCTTTACATATTATACACTGGTAGTTTTAAGTGTAACACCCAAAGGAAGAATGTTCATTTTTAGAAATATGAATATTAATGATATCTCTGTCTACATATTTACCACCAACATAAATGCCAACTCCCCCTCCACCCCTAAAATTTTAAATTTCTCAAGGATGAAATCCTGTGTTGAGACTAATTAAATAAATGTGTATGAAATGGCTTTTTGTCTATCCAAATTAAGATATTAATTGTACTCTATTTCATAAATTAGAATGGTTTCCAAAGGTAAATATCATAGAGATGTGTTTGATACTTAGCTTTCATTTATTTACAGACAAAAATACAATAGTAATAGTTGAAGAGTGTATAAAGTTAGGATATATTAAAAATTAAAGAGAAGAATGAAATTAAATGTAAATTAAAAGACGGCTTGTGTGACTTGGGAAAGGATCTCTAAAAGTTAAATAACTACACTGTGGAAACAAATTATCATTTCAAGGAAATTGTTCTTATTTCAACATAGTCTACATTTTTGTAGTTGAGTTCCTTTTCCATTCTCTGAAGATTAAATGGGTTTCCAACATTTCAATCAACTAATGAACCTGATTTGAAGATCTAAGCTGTCCCCTTTTATTTTATTTGTAAATCTAAATGTATATCGCTGTTTTACACACATGCACACACACACACAATAAAGGTCAGTCTGGAATAAGTCCAGCCACTGTTAATATAATGAGAAAGGTTTGAACAACATTGATGTAACCTGGCAGCCAAGGAGAGTGGACTAGGATGTCCATGTATGAACAATGATGACTTCAATGTACTAGTCAGTGGGGGTTGTAGATGCAATTGAGTGAGCATGTGTACTGTGTGGTCATCACATTCAAAATGACTGAGTGAGCAGAACAAGGAATGTACATCAGATTTTACTTTAAGTTTGAAAATTCCTCTGCAAAAACTATTTGAATGATTCAGAAGGCCACAGCTATGAGCAACTGGTGATCGGCATCTTCATCATGATAATAGTAGCTCTATTTTTATCATATGAGTAAAAATATTGACATCAGACAATCATAGCAGTGTCCTTCTGAGCCCTGACTTTTCAGTTGATTATAACTAGCACTGAATGTAGTAGGGTCATGGGCCAGTTCCTGAAACATACACTCAATGATGCTTGGTTCCAGTGACAGCACCAGGGATGAAATAAGAACTTCCTCGTACGTCATTTGTATCCCACACATCTGGGCCATTTCTAAGTCATCAAACTCTATCTTTTAATTATGATAACAGGAGCAAAAATAAGGTTTAATTTTATGGTTCACATCACGTGCATCATACCTACAAAACACTAATGTTACTGTAATAATAGGTAGCTGAAAAATCCAAAGGTGTATTCTGTGTACCTTAAGCACAACTGGGGTATTTTTCATTGAGCTTACATTTGGAATTAAAAATAGAAACCCAGTATTTCTAGAATCAGTGAGCTAATTAGGCTGACAGTTTTGACATAACATATGCATGATGCTACTTTTGAAATCTGGCAGACCTCATCTTTGAACACAGAAGCCTACCTATAGAGCACCCTTCCACCAATGGTCACCAGGTTAGAGAAAACACTGAAGTCCGTCATGTTTGGGGGCCATGATTGTATGTTCAAGAAACCTACAAAAGAATGGGAACATTCAGAATATCATTGTCTTAGTAATAGTGTTTAATACTGAGTATTTTAGAAATGCGATGAAAATGCATTAAAATATAAAAAAGAAGGGTGATGAATATTCCTACTTTTGAACCATTCTATCTCATACTTCTACCAAAATTGAGTATGTTATCCAAAGTTTCAGGGCACAATACTCCAGAGATAAAAAATATTTAAAAAACGAGCACCAATAACCTATGTTTCTTAGAAATATGGAATTATATAATCATATGTTTAACTATTTAAATAATTCTTATTTTAATTTATCCCTTCAAAAGCAAAAATAGTTTAACTAGATAAAGAGAAAAATACAATTTCAATTTGTCTGAAATCCTTTACTACTTTTTATGCTTATCACATCACTTTTCTATCTTGCATTCTAAGGCATATATGTGTATATATATACATATATGTACATATATAATATATAATACATTATATATATATGCCTTAGAGCTCTCCTCATTTTATTTTATATTCTTTAATAGCAAATCCATGTTTAATTTATTTCTATGAGACCATATCACCTACTATATCAGGTGCTCTATAAATGTGTTAAATGAATATTACACATTACCCATGCTCAATAGGACTTCTTGTGAAAAAGTAAAAAGAAAAACATAGGTTCAAAGATCAGTTGACAATTGCAAAAATAGTAACATCAAAATTTCAAGAATACTTTACCTTTTAAATTCTGTGGGCTTTCAAAACATACACAAATGTTAAGAAGTAATGACTAGAATTTACTTTTAAAGAGAGTTTCTGATTCCAGTATTGTGTCATATTTTCAAGAAAACAAAAATAATACATAGTTAATAGTATAATAATTGCACTTAAGAAAATTACCTGTTATCTCTCTCACTGTCCGAAAGACATTCAGTTTCTCTGGGTCTATGGCTTCAATTGCATTGTAAGGGTCCCTAGAAAACCAAGGAGAGAAGTGGTCAGATTTGAAACTAAGTGAAGCAATACAAGTAATAAAAATGTGACAGTATTTTATTTAAACAGAATTTTAATTGTCAATAGGTTGTTCAGCGATGGCTGTCCACATTTTTCTGGCCTGGACTGGAGGGTAATTACAAGGTGCTTTGAGGACTATTTAGACGACACAGAGCATCAGTTCTTCATCAAAGGCTGTCCTAGATTTACAGAAATAATTCAGTTTGACTATTCTAGAGAAACCTCCAAATAGAGCAAATCCATTTATGAACCATTTTATTTTTGCTTTACATGTTTGCTCTCAATTGGGAAAATATGCTCTGCACATAAATTAAGTTAGCCAGGACGCTGTCTTCCAGGCTCCTCAAAGCACTCTAACTTGCAAAGAGTGCCTGCAATTTCTTAAGAGGGATAGAAGCAAACACACAAAGTTGCCTTTTTCCATATCTTCACATTTATCTATCAGTGAATTTTCATAATATTTATAATTGTTTAAAAGTTATTATTTTTATGAGTTATTTAAAGCAATCTTGTTCCTTCTGGTTTATTTATATTTATGTTTATAACACAGATCTATTTGCTTACATCTATATAAATCACACCAACATTTAAAGACAAAATGAATGACAAATTTAATAATACTCAAAAGGTGGTGTAAATCTGAAGATTTTAAAAATGCCATCTTCTAATGCATACACATATTTTTATAAATAATGATTTTGATATATATTCATAGACACATATATACACACAGAGAGATGTCCTGCCTTCCAAAACTGAACATAAAATATCTTTGAAAATTAAATGTTTAATATATTTTTCAGAGATCTTCATCTTAAAAACATTTTTTCATGTATTATATACCGACCATATGAAATAATTGAACACTTAAATATTAACCCAAACATAAACATAGTTTATGCTATAACATCAAACATTTTTCAATAATTCAAGCAATATTTTCAGTTCTTAAGGAATACATAGTATTTTTAAATGCTTTATTACATTAAAGGGCATTCTGTGCTATACTGAGCAAACAGAAACCTCATATTAATATGTACCCTTCAGAAAAAAGGGAAGTCTATTCAATGACCACTTCTTCTAGAGAGATCAAACATTTTAAGAACAATGAACTTAGGCTTTTTAAGAAGCATGTAACCATCTGTAGCAATCAATTGAGTTTTATTCTTGCTGTTGATATCTGTCATCGTGTAATTTGCTATATATAAAACATATACAAATATATATGTATATATGTACATATAATATATAATATAGTGTATATATGCACACACATTATATATACATAAATATATGTGCACACATATATACCTCTATGTACACATGCATATATATGTGTATGTATCAAATCTTTGTGTTTTTATTTTACTGCTTTTTAAATAGACTGGGGTGCCATTGGTTAATAAAATTATATAGGTTCAAGAGTGCAATTTTATGACACATTGTAAAATCTTCCATCACCATATATTTGACGCCCATTACCTCTTATGACCTCCCCTCAGGCAACCACCACACTGGTGTGTGTGTCTGTGTGAGGATGTCTGCAGCTTTACCGATCCTTAGGAACCTTCTTTCATAAGGCATAAGCAGAAGGGTATGGTGATCCACAGATATGGTTTTAACAGGGCTACTTATCAATCAAGGTGCTTTGCAATCCCCTGACAGATAGGCATATGGCCTGTTTCCTGGTAATTTCGGTCTGAATCCATTGGCATTTATTTATTCTAGCCTTAGAGCCTTATAAAAACTATGTTAGTGGTAGCTCTTTCAACTTGATTCATTTAACATATTCTTTTATACTGTGAACCTTCCCATGTCTTTGAAGGGAAAAAAATACCCTTGGTTGATTAAATTACTGTTTCAAACCGAAAAGTGTCGTCAATATACTGTACAACTAATTTAACCTGGAGAGTTATGGAAGCCTTCAAGAAACACTATAAACAAATTTCCCTAAAACTCACACATAAACAATGACTATTTTCCTCAATGCGACATGAAGATCCTCAAAATCTTGGCATCTGAATGAAATGCTCTGTAACAACTTTCTCTACTCATAACTGAAGGTGTGTAGAATAAATAGCTATGTTTTTATGAACATGAAGCCAAAAAATTAAGTTCATCTTCTGGGAAAATTCTTGCTGTCATGCTACTTTTGAAAATTTTATTTATTTATTTTTAGGCACAGGGAAATGAGAGAGAAAGTCAGGGAGAGACACATCAATCAGTTACCTCTTTCACACCCCCAGGTAGAATCTGGCCCATAACCCGGCCATGTGCCCTGACCAGGAATCAAGCAGGTGACCTTTTGGTTTGTAGGACAATGCCCAACCCACTGAGCCACACCATTCAGGGCTTGTTGCTATTGTACTTGATGGACAAAGACTTTTGTATACAGAAGAAATATCAGCACTACAATAGTAGAATGAACTTTCCACAATTGGTTTTTTGATGAAAAGCAGTGTATAGAATAGCTCTGATAATATAATAAAATATTCGGACTTTATTGAGAAACAGTAAAAATCCAGGGTGAGCACACATTAATGGGGTCAGTCTAAACTTTTACTGAGAACATGTCCAGGTTGCCAGGTATTAATAAATTCTAGACTGCTCACATGAAGCCCAATGGACCACAGAAATTTTATACACTTAATTTTAGAGATTCGGGACTCTCATAAAATAAGTTGACAGAATTCCACTTACCAACTTCAGAGTACCAGCCACTTGAAATACATAGAATTATAAAATCAAGAACTTTCTTAGCTAAATTCAGAGCATGAGTAAGAAAACTGTATTGCCTCTGTCACTGTATTTGGAGATTCAATATGAAGCTCAGTTTAAGACAGAGGAACAGTTTTTCTTAGTTGTGCTGAAAGCTAGTTTTTCACTCAACCCATTATCACATTTCCATTGTCTATTATCATCACAGACTGTCATCTAAATACCTGATACAATGTGGACATGCTTTTTGGGGGAGCATTTTGAGGCTCAAAACTCATGCATGTGAACAATGTTGAACATGACAAGATTAAAAGACTGTTTTTATTCCTACGGATAACCCTAAATACTGAATTTGGCCTCTGGTTCCCACTCTAAATAAGGAAATAAGAGTACCTAGTCCCTTTGTGGCAATGGCACGATTGTGCTATAACTGAATATCTTTAAATTCCTTACTTCTTCAAATTCCAATTGGATAATTAAAATCACTTTATAAAATTGCTATGTATTGGTGTGTATATGGGAACTCTTATCTATGATTTTTGTTTCAGAATTGAAAAAGAGCTATTAAAATGCTTAATATATAATAGATGGATATGGGCCTGATTGAGATGAAAGCCGCTTGTGTAATGCAATTCATGAGGCTGTTTCCAAATCTTTGCCCACACTGACGGACTGAGGCCAATTCATTTACTATATCCGGGTGGAATCAGGTAATGTGAGCTGAGTAGCTATGCTTTATTCCTCAGAAGACACTGTTAACATGATCTAATCTGTCATTCATGGTGAAATTTGGTTTTTAAAAGTTAAAATATGAATATGTTTTTACGGAGTGTTGCATACACATTAAATTACATAGATGCACATCAGTATCAACCCTGGTCTATCCAATGGCCAAGGTGGGCAACTATATCAGTGTAAATAGATTCGAAGAGCCAGTGGGGACTCTGGTAAATTTGAATGAATGTGTCCCATCGCCAAATGGCGAGGACTATCTAGCCTGAACAGATTGTTGCCGTGGAAAAATGTGGGCTAAGAGTAACCAAGTGCACATATTTTAAAAAAGAATTTAGAAATCTTGACCTTTTAAAAAAATACTGCATGGGCCAAATATAACATATCTGGGACAGAAAGTATATACATATTAGTAGAGTATCTGGCATAGACCCATATTAAAAGCTACATTTTAAAGTGAAGAAATGTTTTATGGAACAAGACCTATAGTAAATTATTTGAATAGAGAGAAATACTCTGTTCTATTCCTCTTGCTATTTCTAGTAGGATATATTTATTCAAAATGTGTTCAATTATGTTGTTTCTGGAAACAATGTGATATATGTTTAGAGTAAAATTTTGAACTGAAATATGTGAGTGATATTTTTTATCTGTAGCCAGTAGCACCAATATTTAGGGAGTAGATAGTAATATAGACAAATAGATAAAATATAAAGTAAACTATTGACATTTTTATTGCAATTGAGACTACAAACTGGGTTGTTTTCCTAGTTAAAACCAGCAGGTGGTTCTGTACAGACGGAGCCCAGAAAATGTTACAATTTTTACTGCTAAAATGAAATTCATTTTATAGATCCCTTATGATGGTACTAACTTTCCAACCTTAGAAAACAACAACAACAAAAAAAACATTTGATATCAAAACGAAGTTCCAAAAGCTCAGGACAATTTCAATTTCCTGATTTGCTTTCTGTGAGATACATTTTTTAAGGAATATTTACTTATGATGTTTTAAACTGATTGTTTAGAAATTTGAATGGAGCTCACCACTTCACCCATTGCTATTGTTTCCCTAATCATATCTAACAATGCATCAAGCTTGCTGGAATCTCCAGATCAAATGAGAATGCTCTACAAATATTTGTTAGCCTGTACATAAATGCATGTTTTTAAATCTGAGGAGTCACTGATGTCATAATCTGGGTGCATCCCACACTTGGGTTTACCCTCCCTGCTGGTGAAATACGACATTTGATTTGCTGGAGAAGAGCATTAAAGTGGGGCAGAACTCTCCTGGGTCACAAAGAATCACGCAAACAAAGCGAAAGACGTGCTTAAGCTTTGTCTACACTTCATAAAATCATTTTCTGCAAAAATTTGGTACTGACCCATGAATGCCAGTGACCAGAAAGATCAAATTCCCATTGATTTTGGTGCAGTTTACGAATCTGTCAATGTTGCTGGAATCCACAGTCTGAGCTGACACCAGTGATCCCGTGCCGATGCCGTCACAAGCTGGAGAAACAAGATTCACAGTCAGGATACTGAGAAACTTCTTTTCAGTCAATAAATCACTGCATTTTCATTATAAAATAACATTTTCACTATAAAATTAAAATATTTTCATAGGAATTAAGTGGCTTTCTAAAATACATAATAATTCTTTCATGCAACATTTGCTACTTGTCCAGCAGTGTCCCCGTATTATTATCTAGTGGCCTTGACTCACAAGAACTGTATTTTGTATCAAGACCCAGTATATACACATAGCAGACACATAACTAAAATGATACTTTGAACAATCAAAACTTGCACTTACTACATAAAGTCACTTCATTTCTAATTCATTCTAAAATATCATTTCTAGTACTTTTTAAATGCCGGTCACTTAAAATGATTTCACAGCCTAATAATGGTCTACAACCTCCAGTTTTAAAAATACTTGTCTAATTAAGAACACATACTAAAAAAAGTGATAATGATGTGTGCTGAGTTATAATTACAATAAAGAGCCATCGAAATGTTTACACTTTAACTGTTACCTGTACTTTCTTTAGGCTCTACTTTAAAAACAAGAAGAAAAAACACCAAAATGTGTGTGTGTGAAGAGAGAGAGGGGGAAAGAGAGAGAATGTAGTCTGAAAGTAATTCCAAAATTTGCACTTTTAAAATACAATCCCATTCCTTTGAAAAGCTTAATAGTATTACAAAAGTTTTTTGACCCGGACTTTAATTTGGGCACCACAGCTGGAAGTTATTTCTTCCTCCCTTCAAATTCTAGAACATCAATTATCTGCAACATTTATTTAACACTTATGGTAAATGCCCTTGCCATTTCCTACGTCTTACTTTTGAAATATTTTTTAGACCTGGGGAATACACGTCATGTTGCATTTCCCTTTGTACTCCCTTTTAGGCATAGGAGATGGTTGTGGACACATTGGCAAGCAGCTAATACATGTTTTGGATGCTAAAGTAACTGTGTGAACCCCTGTTTTGCTCATAATGTCTAAGATTTGCTGCATATAAAATAAAATGAAACTTAATTTCTTAGTTCCTATCAAAGTTAACTTGAATCTTATCTGGATTATAATAGCATCTATCATTCAAAACCAGTAATAGACATTGTTACACTAGTGCGTAATTCTGAGAACTATTCAAAGTCATGGAAAAGTTTCAGTGTGGAGGTTTTGCTGTGGGAGTGGTATGTTCTTAGAGGAGAACATTGTCTCCCCACTAAAGAGTAAATGCATATAAAAGTATAAAAGTAAACTTGTTCTAGGCCCCCTGTTCCAGCCAGAATAATCTCAGCTATCACTCACCTTTTGGGCAAATATCGGTGCAAGGCTTACACATTTTAATCCCATTCTCTTCTACTTCCATCTTGGAACTAGGGCAGGCACGCACACAAGAACTGGAATCGACCACAAAGTTGTCTGATAAAAGAGGTAAAATGAGCAATAATGTTGATGCGCAGCAAACAAATTTAAACAAAATGTTTTACAGTGTGAACACGATTACCATTATTGGTAGTATATGTCTCTTTCCCTAAAATAAGCTCTGTCTGAATATCTCAACCTAGACTGGCATCTAGGAACATCCACATTCAAATTTTAGGATGGCGTGTTTGACAACAATGAGCACTTGCTTCACTACAGCTCTGCATCCTGAGTGGCCCCCTGAGACAGAGTAGATGTCTTTCATAGACTTAGGAAACTACATGACATTTAGTTTGTGTTTTTCAATAGTTCCACTTCATTTCACCTCATGATGCAAGTCAGAGGTCTAAAATACTTCAAGTTACATGAAGCACAAATGAAGCTGAAGTTAAACTGCCTTCAATCAAGAGAGTGCACTTCATATCCAGGAGGAAACATTTAAAATGTGTTCCATCTTTCAGTGGAGAGCCACAGAAACTGTCCTATCACTTTATATGATAAAACAAAATAAAATTTGATAGGGCACTGTTAAGAAAGCTGTACAAAATAAACCAGGAACATCTAATTACCTGACACATTAGTAAAGTGTTTAGGAGTCCAGAGATCAGGAATATGCCAATACATTCTCTCCCGAGAGAAGGTCAAATTATTGCACGTAGAGTCTCCCACAATAAAGGGAACACACGATACCTACTGTGCCAGTTTGGGTTTTAAAGGCAGCATCCTTCCATGCTTCTGGCTCAAGCATTTGGTAGTATGGAAGGCGCCTGGCTGTGAAGGGGGCCCAGAGCAAGAAAGGCATATGGGACAGGTCTAGACTGGGGTGCAAGCAATACTACTACTTGAGTCACAAAGTCCAAGATGTGCTATGACTTTGGAAGGATATATGGTGGAAAAATATACTGTGTGGAGTTATAGCAAATCCTAACTGGAAAATCACATCAGAGACCCCTAGGATTCTTGAGCTAAACCACACCATCTGCAGTATAAATTATACACCATTTGATAAACAGCTCCTGATATGCTCCTGGGTCACGGTGGGGACAGAGCACCTAACCATGGGTCACTGACTGACCTTGTCGCCAGACCTGCCCGTAAAAAACAAAATTTTATTAGAATTCTGATGTCATAATGTTGGACAGTTCCATAATAAATTCATTGCAAGATGGAAACAGTAGATTTGGGATACTATGTGAGCTCTGGCAGAGACACAAGAAAACAACATAAGTAGTTGGTCCAGACCTCCACATCATCTGCCATTGTGCTGGCACCTCCCACTCAGCTCATACCTGTGATCGAGTAAGGACCAAGAGAGGGGACGTATGACAAGCTGACAGAGGAGAGCAAACACTAAGCTTGGTAGATGAATGCAAGTAGCTGAAAATAGATGGCAGCTGCTGTGTGGTCTCTCCAAGGAGTGAACCTGAAAGGTAGTGACAGGAAAACATCCTACTAATGTGTACAGTTTGGAGGAGTGCAAATGATCATTTACTTTGTGTGGGAGTGATCTAAGCTTAGAATTAATGTGAACTCATGAGCAGTGTTTGTCCTGCAAAAAGAAATACTAGAAAATCTGGAATTGAAGGGAGTCTGGGGGAGAGGGACATATATGAGTCCATGAGAGTGGGAAGAATGTGTGACGATAAAGATGCTTGTCTTCCGAGTTAGAACCTGACCTACCAGAGGGCATCAGCCACCAGACAAGGCGCTTAGTTGACACTGTGTCACAGCCTGATGACACTTGCCTTCCTTTCCCCTTGGGTCTTGATTCTGAGAACACTCCCTGACAACCTAATCTCTGTCTCAGGGGAACCCAACCAGCAGCAGGCACACGCACTGTGTAACAGGTGCCCATCCTTTCTGCAAGGTCTTTAGCAATACACCTTATTCCACACGTTTGCAGTGACTTATGCTGAATAAAATAAATACAGATTATTAATAGCTTCCTGTGAGTTAGGTTCAGTATCTGCGGCCAAATGGGTTTCAAAAGATATTTGTTATTCGGAGTTTTTGAATTTCAGAATTCCAGCTTAGGGATGATAGAGCAGTATTTAGAAGCTAAACATCTTTGTTTTTGTACTTTAGCTACCATGACTTATGAGTAAAATCTATCAAAGATTTGAATTTTAAATAATACTAAAGTGTTTTAAATTCGTCTGTGATTTGATAAACCTGAACTAATCCAAGACAGAAAGTTCATGAGTCACCATATCTAAGGTAACGGGCATGTAATTTCACAAACTAGTTCTCAGTGTTTATCCACTTGCCACAATTTACAATTTAAGATGCTTCGGATGCGTCAGTGTAAAGGAAAGGTGAACACCCGAGTCCAAATGTTTTGGTACTTCTCCCACCCCAGCCTAAACTCTGGGCCTCAACCTCAGGACATGAATGAAAAGAAAACAAAATCAAAAACAAAAAAAGCCTCCCCCAAAACAAACAGAAAAGAACAAAGCATAATTTTGACTGTCCTTGGGGCCAGGCACCATAATTTGAAGTTAGTAAAATAAGATAACAGTTGTCTAAGAAAAGGAACAATTTCATCATCTAGCCCCATTTTTACAATCCTTTCAAGCCCCCTGTTGTGTGAGGATACTAGATGGTGAGATAAAGGGTAAGTTTAGATACGACGTTATTAGATCAAGAACATGTTTGAATATTAAAGCATTTAAAATGGAAAAAGCTCTACTCTCCTACAGTTAATGTACATATATTATGCACTACATATATAATTATGTTTAACTGATATAAAATATTTAATAATGTTGATTTTGATTAATAATGACTTTGAATAATAATGAATTTATTATTATTAATTAATAGTAATAAATAATAATAATGTTTAAATAATAATAATAATAATAATGAATAATAATAATAGAATTGTCATTGTATCCAAAAACTTGTTTTTATATACTATCTCTTGAATCCTTATTTTCTATCCCTTTGATCTTTATAATGGCCCTGGGAAAAAGAAAGATAAGATTACTACCATCAGCATCTTAAAAGAGGGGGAAATGAAAAGCTAAATAGTCATTTAGAATAGCATGGTCATAAGCGGGCAAAGTCAGAACGCATAGCTACTCTAATCCCATGTCCCTCACACTCCTTTGCCAACACATGGACAAAGCCAAGAAAGCCATACTCTCTGTAGTGTGTAGATTATAAAACCTTCTTATTTAAAACGAGTATGGGAACAAATGTAGTGATATTTTAGCCTTGCCAGTGGATAAAACATTGCAGAAATATCCCATTGGTCA
Source organism: Carollia perspicillata (assembly GCA_004027735.1). Classification (NCBI taxonomy): domain Eukaryota; kingdom Metazoa; phylum Chordata; class Mammalia; order Chiroptera; family Phyllostomidae; genus Carollia; species Carollia perspicillata. The sequence continues at coordinate 32,738 of PVKM010002134.1, read as the reverse complement.
GTCTAAGCAAAGAAACGGACTCAAGGGAGAATCAGGGCATGTTTTAGTGAATTCTTGATGACATTTAAGCTGGTCACTCTAAATCCCCAGAAGGAGTTATGAGCTTGGTGAAGAACTCTTCATATTCCCTTCCCATTTACTGTTACTGTTTACCGCTAGAGTTGATTTGAAAACTAATGCTATACACTCTTTACAAATAAGTAATCAGAAATAATTTAGGTAAGAATTCATTGGTAGTAGAAGCATACTTCATTATGCAGCCAGTTCCACAAAACTAATCGCTTTTCTGAGAAACAGCATCTTGCACAAAATCAATGCCATGCAGAGAAAAAAATGAGTTAGAAGGTAATGAGACTGCACTCTAACCTCAAACATACCATTCCTTTGCCGAGACTTTGGACCAATCACTTTAATTTTTTTACTTTATTTATTTATTTTTGAATTACCTCACTGTTGTTCAATTACAGTCATCTGCATTTTTCCCCCACTACTCCCCCCGCCGACCCCAGCCAAACCCACCTCCTCCCTTGCTTCCACCCTCCCCCTTGGTTTTGTCCATGTGTCTTTTATAGTAGATCCTGAAAACCCTTATAGTCCCCATACCCGAGTAATTCATGATATTATTACAATTTCGAGTTACACTAAATTGGCCTAAAATTCTTTTGGTTTTAAATAATGACATAATTAATCCGGCTCTTCTTTTCCTGTTACTTACGTGGGCATTTCTTCACACAGAATGCTCCATATGTGTACTTCGCATTGAAGTTGTGTTCCAACTGGAAGGTGGTTGGATTGTAGACAAAAGTTTGGGGACACTGAGTCACACAAGCTCCACTGTCATTGAAATTCATGCAGGCCTGCAATATGGCAAATGTTAATTTCATCTCACAATAATCTTAGTAATGTTGTTAAAGGAGCACTACTGTAGCAGGTTTTATGGAAGTTTGTGTTACTAAGTATATGCCAATTGCATAAAAACTGAAATATCTGATAATTTTGTAGTCATTAGTGCTTAACTTTAAGTTCATATTTGCTTAGGACTTCTACAATTTTACAAAACTGTTTTTACAATGTCAGTAAATATACCATCTGTAGTTATTGTTGTTCAAATTGCTTAGTATCTGTCCACTAACTTCTAAATTGTTTTAAATTATTAAAGTTATCTAATAGTAAGACATTATTTAAGTTCACACTTATTCAAAGGGTTATATGTTGAATCTTAGAGTTTAGAGCTAATCACTAATAACTAAATTACCAATTCTAAAGGACAGACTTTTCTCTTGAAAGCTGGTATTTGGAGAGTTCATTGCCTTCAGTGACAGTCATCTTCACTGTATAGTAGAAAATACATGATGGCTACTTAAACTGGACTCAGAAAAAAGGCTCTGGCAATTGACTAGTCAAAGAATCAATGTAGGATGTGCAATCCCAAAATGTGAAGAAGCTGTACATCACCCATCATTGCATAAGATGATGCCATTTTCTGCGTAATCTCTTTCATAATGCCACATAATTTGGTAAAAGCCATCGACTGAAGTAAAACAATTCATATCCACTGACATATATTTGCATTAAAACCTCAATATGTTAAACTGTTCAAATGCTTTTGAGAAGAATTAAAAACAATTTTACTACCTGAGAGTGAGGTCTGTAGTGTAAAACTAGAGCATATATATAAGTACATAAAAACTTGAGATTAACGAAGAGTGGATGAACTACCATCTTATTAATTAAAAACATGAAACTTTCACAGGAATAATTTAGGCCTTGGAAGGCAAGCTAACATGAACTCACATAGTGTTTTATAGCCATCATAAATTTTATGTATGGTTATTAATAAGCACTAATTCATTCTGTTTCCTCAAAACATTTTTTTCATCAATTGTTTTTTTAGCGAGCACTATATCACAAACCAGACAATCCCATGATGATGGTCTACGAGATGCATAATCAGAACAAGAATCACTGATGATCCATTATTCACTAAGATGACACTTTCCAGGAAGAATCTATTAAAAACCAATCTAGAAAACTCAGTGAGTTTAAATTTATGGCTATAAAACTTTATGTGTCCTCATAATTGTTGACTAACGTACTTTATGCAGTGCCCTGCACAGATTGCTTAGCAACAAAGGAACGTAAGCCAGAGGAATCGAACAAATTTACCTCCCAGACAAACAAAACATCGTAACTTATGCCAAAGCCTTGACCTGGCATTCTTGAACACACTGTACCAAATAGCAAAGTGGGATCATGGGAACAGTCCATAAAATAATGAAATGAAAACTCTGAAGTTCGCTTGGCACTCTGCTCATCGTGATAATGGAACCATGAAAAACATGTGGTGAAAGTAATGAGGATTGTTGGCGGTGACTGTTGTTACTGCTTTGGAATTAGCACAATGCTTGGTTAGCATCTACCAAATCCAGTCTCCAACCCATGGCAGGAGACAGGCAAAGGCCTGTTGAGCAGCTGCCTTACGTTTGTAACGTTTCAACATTCTTTTCTTCTTCCTCACTAGTCGCTTCTGCAATACATACTTTTGTTTACTGTAGAATTACAGTAGAGAAGTTGAATTTCTCATTACATTAAGATAATTCACAAATGATTATATCATAAGAGCTTATAGTTTGCTTATTTCCAGAATTGAATGCCAGTTTGAAAAAAATACTCTATTCTAAATATACACATGTATTCCTTGGATAGTTGAGAAGGGGTAACGAAAAATAAACCCCTGTCTTTATTTTTAACAACAAAAATCACTTCTTATTTTATGGGTTTTAACTGAAAATGAAGCTAGTGTGTATATGAAATTACATTAACTATAGCTCACAGAATTGCTTGTATGTATTCAAAAGAACAGAAAGAGCTTTATCGGAGATATCAAAATGTAATTAAGTGTCCCTAACAAGTGGTAAATTTTAAGGAAGTAAAAATGTCCTCTTCTAAAATAAAAATCACGCAGATTAGCATATAAATTGCTTCAAGCATGCATTTGTAAATCTTGTAATTTTGAATGATTTTAGTTTATAAACAACATAAACTAAAAATAATTAAATTTATAAATTTATCTGCTATTATCTTAAATTCATATTTAAGAAATAAAATGCTAGTGCCCTTATACAGAAGACTCAATGATGCCACAGCATAAACAGGTAATCACTATAAATTTCAGAAAGATAATAATCGTTTTTAAAAAGATATCTCAACATGATCATCTTCACATTGTCCAATAAATCTCACTGGTAGTATAAATTACAACAGAAGGACACAAAGAACAATCCTGGTTAATCAATAGCCACCCAGTGAATGTATGACTTCTAGGGAGGCAGAGACTCTTTCTTAATTCTAAAATGGTTAAATTAGATCTTTTAAATAAGATGTTAAAGGTTCAATGCGCCTGAGTCAAAGAGGAGGGCAGGGAAAGCAGGAGAATAAAAGGTAGAACTCCCAGACTCACAAAGCAGTCCGTGTCCTTAGGTCCCGAGCAGCCTCCAGCACACTCCCGATGGCAACAGTCACTGACGTAGGGCCCATAGCACCTGCCATCACATTGTTCTGCACACACCGTCCTTGTCACTGGGGAAGACAGATACAAAGCCTTGATCAAAGTCAGCCACCCAGAGGAACTTCTAAGGTGACTTGGAGATGCTGAGAAAAGCTGGGCTCTAGAATGATGACTGGCCCATCATTGACCAGTTCAACAAATGTTTATCGAATGAAGTCTGTAACAGATCAAAAGTACCCTACAAAAAGCTTCCAAATTAACACACAAATGAGTTTGTATATTCTTTCCAACAAATGAGTTTGTATATTCTTTCTTGTTCCAACAAATAGTGTTGTGCTTTACAAAAGACATACAATTCAGCAAGATAGAATCGAGTATGAAGTAACTGAATGAGATGCTTAGGCAGGCTGGGAAAGACAGAGTCGGCAGAGAAGTCGATTCACACTGTGCACAGCTAGGTCCTGGAGCGGGTGCTCTCAGAAATAAATGTAGGATTTTTAGCAGTCAGTGCAAAGAGGAAAGCGTAAATCTTTACGTGATTCACATTGTATCTTACATGATTCATATCAAATAGAGGGATGGAGGGAGGGTGGGAGAGACAGCGAGTGAGCGTGAGCAACATTCTCATAGGAAGGAAGGAGGGAAAAGGAAGTACGGAAGAAAGGAAGAAAAGGATAAAAGGGAGTGAGGGAGCAAGGGAGGAAGGGGACACATTCATATGAAACACAACAAAAACTTCCACTGGACTTTTCTTATGATCTTTTAATGCAATTGACTGAATCATAGTGAAGTATACATTTTGTAAAAACAACGCTATAGACTGGGCTTCAAAATTACAGCATAGAGGGAAATGATTCTGCTTATCTTACTTATTAGAGAGATGTTTTTAATTATTTAGAGACAGAAATCTTACAGAACATGTGTAGCACATTATGTGTTTTTGGTTTCTGTGTTTCCATTTCAGCCTTGTTTCTCCCCACCTCTTTGACTAGTTCTTCAAAGCTTCCTTCACTGTAGTAAAATTCCATACTAGAGCAAGACTGCACTATAAACATTAGTATTCTTCAGAATTGGTCTTGGTTGATCTTGAACATTTTCTTGGGCTATGGGCTCATGCCTGAATGCAACCTTCATCCTTTACTTTGTGTAGTACCTACAGGCAGATTACTTTTAGATCCAGATCTGAATTCTCTATTGAGCTACAGCATGTATTTCTAGTTGTCTACAAAAGTCCCATTTAGACAATGCAAGATGTAGAAAATGGAATGTGACTCACTTTCCCACTTCTACCACCAAGTATATTTCTCTTCTTTGTTCCTGTATCTCAACTAATGATAGCACCATCCATTCCACAGCTAAGCTAAATAGTTGGGATGTATTTTCTTTGTCTCCTTTCCCCTTACATCACTTCTGATACCTGACAAAAATACCAAGTGCAAGCAATAAAATTCTTCAGTATGTCTCTCCTCTCTACTCCAACTTTGTTTAGAAATTGACCTCTAAATTATCACATACCCTTTTATAAGTTTCTTCAGATCCAAATTATTCCTCCTTGATGCTCTAAAAGCAATGGCTTGAAATATAAGACACTGTCTATACAAATCGGTGTTGTTTCACAGTGTAAAATTTAATCACCACCCCTATACTAAAGGAATAATTTGTTAGCAACAGATAGACATCCTTCATTGATTGGCTACCAGTCTCTAGCTGTACGGGCATCTCTCACCCTCTTGCTGTGTTTCTCACATCCAGCCAAACACAAACACCACTGTGATTCTTGTTTCCACCACATGCAACTGTGGGTCTCATTGTCTTTCACAACACGTTCCTTCGTGCTAAAATCTCTTCCTGTGTCTCTGTCTAAAAAATACGCAACGATAAACCTCAGCCAAAGTGCTCCTTTTGCTCTGAAACTTTTCTAGACTCATCTCCAGGCTGAGTTGGTTTGTCATTCTTGCTTCTGAACACGCAAAAAAATAATAAAGTGATAGAGCAGTCAATGAAGTATGAAAGCCCCAGTTCATATTCAAACTCTGCCCTAGTGATACAGCCAGTTCTTCAACCACTCTGGATTTTACTTTAAATTTTTACCGTGGAGTTAGTATTAGTGCCTATCTAGAGGGATGGAAGATAGAGGTGCAAAGTGCTTAACAAGTCCCTTGTTAAGGGTGCTCAGCACTGTTATATTATTATTGCACTATTCATAGCACATTGCATTTATTTTTTCATGTTTGTTCCCTTTAATAAACTATCAGTGCAATTTATTAAACCATTTTGTCTTATCTGCATTGTATCTTTGGTGACCAATACAGTGTCTGGCATGTAATACACAATAAATAAGTATCCTATCCAAATAAATAAGTCATGTGTAACCAACTCAGAGTAAATATCTGTCACTTAATGCTTACCACCCTTATAGGAGGAGAAGACAACATGTAGAGAGTTAAAGAGGTAGGGCACTAACAAATACAGATAGGCAAATACTAAAATATCAAGCAACAGAGCATATCAACATGCAAATAGCATAATTCTTATTAATATCTATCATTAGATTTAAGTGTTCCTTAAATTATGCCAATGATTATTTCACAATTCCATATTTTCACTTGGATGCCTTCTAATAGAACATGATGATGATATTAATAAACATTTATAATGTTTAAATATGAACTATATCCTACCATTGGATGTGATTATATTACTCCCGATGTAATACTCTCAATAAAAATGTCAAGTAGAATTTAAACTAAAAATGTACTTGGATTCATCCTCTGTCTTATTTTTAATTTTGTAAAAATAAAGTCGTATGATGCTTCTTTGTAAAAACTTATAGAATATTTAAAACACGGAATTTTAGGTATTGTCTTGTGATAGCAACATATTTTGTATTTGCAACTTGGATAACACTAAATTTCAAAATAAATAATTTCTCCTGTAAGTATTCCAGAATAAAATTCTACAAAATAAGCCAACTGTGTCTGCCCCTTGTACCGTCTCTAAGTCTTTGTTAAAATCTCACTTTCTTGATAAAGTCTACCCCTATTTCATACTGAATCTTTCCAAACCACTGATTCCTGATGGACCCTTGGACCCTCTTCTTCACTCTCACACTCTCTTTTTCTTCCTGCCATTCTTCCTCCCTCTGTCCGTCTTCTCTTCCTTTCTCCTTTCCTGTATCTTTGCTACAGCATTGATCACCATCTAACACACTTAACTCAATTATTACACTTTTTTGTTTGCTGGTGTATTCCAACATCTGCCTGGCACCCATGCAGCTTTTATTTATATTTCATACACATTATACAAATACGTTACTTATACGTTGTGTATTAAACATACCCAGATATATTATATTCACTTATTAACTCTGCACAATCATATATCGTACTTATATAATGTTCCTAAATTTTACCCAAGTGGTATATTTATTTACATGTTGTAATTAGTAAATAATACCATATAAAGGAAACATTTGCAGTAAATACTTTGTAACTAATAGATTTAAATATAATTGCTCTTTCATCCCTGACTGGTGTAGCTCAGTGGATTGAATGCGGGCCTGTGAACCAAAGGATAATGGTTCGATTCCCAGTCAGGGCACGTGCCTGGGTTGCAGGCCAGTTCCCAGCAGGGGACTCATGAGAGGTAGCCATACATTAATATTTCTCTCCCTCTTTCCTTCCCTTCCCCTCTAAAGATAAATAAATAAAATATTTTATATATATATATAATTGCTCTTTCAAATTTAAGGCTTTTTTTTTTAATGTACCAAGAGCTATTAATCAAAATAACACATATATATTAAGTAAACTAATTACTATATTTGAAATGTGTTATCACAAGACAGTCTATTAATTTGCTTTCCGTGGACAGGAATTGCTCAGCTGGAAAATAGCATGAAGTGAGTCAACAATCATATTCTCCAGGTCCCACCATATTTTAATCTAAGTACACTGAAGTATTAATTTCTATTCTTAACTCTGTGGTGATCAACGGTAACTTTACAAAATGTTTTAATTTTTTATATACTTTGGTCTTTCCCACAAAATGAGAAAGTTAGAGTAGATAATATTTATAAATATCATTAACCATGAAATTATTTTAAAATTATTTATGAAATGTTCATATTAAGATCATTTCTTTCATTGAGTACACTATTTAAATATGAAAATAATAAGTGATGAATATAATCTAACAGTGCAGTCTTATGTTCTATAATAATCATTATCCTGTAAAACTTTTCAGTATGTATTTTAAATCAATCAAGCATGTTGAGTTGCCTTTACATTTTTCAGAAAGCTACTTCTTTTATACAGTGGCCATGTATCTCATATTTTTTCAGGACACTTGGATCTTAAACATACCATTCCATTCGAAGAACATGCAAATAAATATCCCTCTAAGTCATTAGTTTAAATTACTTTTTATTTAAGCTATTAAAAGACAATTACAGGATTTGCTTCAAAAACAGTCTGTAATTAATTTTGAAAGTAAAAATAAGATACATTCAATGGTAAAAATAGCACATTTTGTCAGCATGGTTTTCACATACTTTAATTCCAATTGAAAGTTCAGTAAGCATGAAACATTTTGGAAGTGTTCACTTAATAGATAATAATGTAAATGAGCAAAAAGAAAAAAATATGCTTGATCTCTGAATAGTGAAGTGAGAAACATTTCTTCACATTGTTAGGTAAGATTTGTTTTTAGAAAGAAAACATTCCCTTTGTACAATCTATTTGATATCATTTGTTTTTTTAAAGATTTTATTTATTTATCTTTAGAGGGGAAAAGAAGGAGAGAGGGAGAGAAATATCAATGTATGGTTACCTCTCATACGTTCCCTGCTGGGAACTGGCCTGCAACCCAGGCATGTGCCCTGACTGGGAATCAAACCACGATCCTTTGGTTCTCAGGCCCATGTTCAATCCACTGAGCTCCACCACTAGGGCAATACCATTTATTGATTAATAAATATTACTTTCTATAATTAAACACATCAGACTGTAGTCATATTTTATTACGATGGAGACACACACACAAAACAGTTACTGAAATCAATGAGATAACTCACCCTCCATGGGAACATTAACTTATAATTGCTTTGGTTATATTAATTTCCATCCTTGCTTGAATATTATTTCATTAGCATTTTCACTGTATTTAGTACCCTTCCTAAATTGCTTCATTGGGTACATTAAAATATTTGGGTCAAATATTAACTAGCTTGTTCATTGGTGGTCCATCACTGACTGTGATTGTTTAATACAAAAAGTAAAACATGGGAAGTTAAATACTTATTTTATTAGGGTAAGCAAACTTGAAATTGGGAAGGGGATTCATTCAAACTATCCATGAGAATCAAATGTGTAAAGTTCACGAAAGCAAATATTCCATACTAAGGGGATACTGCTGAGAAAATATCTATTATCTCAAAAAATTAAAGTATTTGTAACTAGCTTATATCAGTATCAGTATCTCACTACTAAAAACAATGGCTTAATTACTTCTGTAAATATAACAATCACCACAGTTAAAGTTACTACCCTAGAACAAATTTATTTTACTTAAAGAACTTCGGCTGTTTACTAATCAAATATGTTTTGTTGCTTTCTGTGAGTTACAAAGGGGATACAGAACATTCATAAATGAGGCAAAACAGAGTCCTGTCACTACAGGGACAAAACAAAGAGATCTCTGCTCAGTAAAACATAAATAAGGCACAATTCAGGCCATCTCTATAAGTGTGTTCGCCCTGCGTTTTTAGGCCCTGCCCCGTTTCCTCTGTCTTCTGTCCTTCCTCCTTTACCGCCCAGACCCTCACAGGCACAGTGCCTTTTGGTTCTCTTCACTTCTTCCGCCCATGGGTCCTGAAACAGGCTGTGTGTTAGATTATCTAACAGGGGAGATTTCAAACTTTATCATGGGGAATTTTGTGACAATGAAGATTTTGATTCAATCTGTTCTAATAAGCTCCCAGATAATGTCTCTGCCTCCTGGTCCACAGACCGCATTGTGGGTCCCAAAATTTAAGTCTTTTCACAGAGGACTTAAAACAATGCCTGGGAATGCCCTACTTCCTATTAAATGGAAGTTACCTGCAATGTTCTAGGATTTACTAGTTTTAATAAACTCTCCAAGTGATCCCAATATGCAGTTAGAGTTGAGGATTGTGATTCTGTTCAGTAAAAATGGGAAAAATTCTAGTTTATTTACATCCTTTGATTGATTGACTGAGTATGCCTCCTCTGAAATTTAATTACATCAACTGACCTTTTGCTTTAATTTCCTGTTTGTGTTGTTAAGTCCTCTGTCACTAATTGGGAGATCAAACAAAATTAATGTGCAAGCAGGTAAGAAGATTTGGGAGGAAAAAAGCTGGGCGTGGGAACAGAAATATCACTTGGCTGATTCAGAAGGCACACATTTCAGGTAAGTATCAGACCATCAGAAAACTGCTCCCTTCTCTCACCCAGCAGCCATCTACATGCAAAGTATCCTGGGAAGACCCCGATTCATCGCTAAACACATTATAGAGCAAATTTATTTTAGTTCATTTTCATTCTACTTCAATTAGTATTCAGTGGCTCACACCTCTAGACTGCCTATATAATTGTTTATTGACTGCTGTATTCCACGAACTGTATATCCATGAACTGTATTCTTTGAAACATATCATGTTGCATTAAGTAGATAAGGCCTCAATGAGATGGTTTTATTGTTAGTTGCATACTTGAAGGATTACACAAGAAGAAAAATGTTTGGGATAAAGTAGAGGCGATTTGGGCTAGAGGTGAAGAAGAATTTATTGACCATTAGTGTGATCTACACGCTATAATGAACTACTGCATGAGCTTCTTGATTCTTTGTCAGTATTGAGGGATCTCTCTTCTGTATGCTTTAGAAATGCACTTACTTATAGACTGGGGTTTGATGACATATACTAAAGAGGTACACCCTAGTTCCATGGCTTAATATTTATTTTTATAAATGGTGGAATTCAGCTAAAATAATAAGCATTTTGGGTTATGTGAAAGGTTTTTAGAAAGCTACTACCCTGATAATAAATTTCAAATGAAACAAAGTTCATAGTCCATCCAAGAATATGCATTACTTTTATGCATTATTTTTAAAACATACTGAATTGTATAGAAAATCAGGTTCAGTGAAACTGATGCCAAAGTGTACACCACTACTTAATTCTTCCAAAGGAGAACATTTAGAAACGTGTGTGTTCAGTGCCGGGCAGACTCTTAGAATCACCTAGGAAGATTTAAATAAAGATGCATGACCCTCCTCCTGCATTCTGACCAGTAAGTCTGGGGAAGGGCCCAGAAAATTCATTTTGGGGAGACCAAGATTTTCAGAAGTAGCCTTTATAAACCAACACTTCAAAATCTTTGTTCCAAGACTCTTTCTTCTTATTTTTGAGAGGACAACCCATGAAGGGTAAAGCATTTGTTTTGATGGGAAAGCAGGGGTGGAAATGGGTCCTAATCTGCATGGCCGATTCTTCTCTCACTCTAGATCACAAACAAATTAAACCAGGAATTGTCACCAGACAGAATGAGGTCTAAGAATATATAAGGTCTATCCTGATTTGGTTAAGGAAGGAATTTTTTACTCTAAAGATTTATTGATCATTTTAACCAGCAACATAAGGTCTAACACATTGAAAATAAGCTCTCAAAGAAGGTATTTATTTTTTAATAATTAAACCTAGCAAAGAAGAATTATAAAAAAGTATTTGAGCCTTCTAAAGTACTATAGTCATACCCATTTTCACATCACCAAAGAAAATGTTACTGATTATCTACTATTCCTAATTCCTAATTAGTGTGGTGAAAGTTACTCCAAAGAGACTGGCTAGGGCATACCATGAGGTACACATGTCCACAGGTAACAATGGTATGATCTCAAGAGCAATACTGCTGCATTCAATTAAAGAAATGTGGAAAACACCTGCAAAGCCATTGCTGAAATTGACATTTCAATAATGTCAATTATTGACATTAACTTCAATAAAGTTAATAAAAGTGTGCTGAGAATTTGGCAGCTACTAATGATGTTTGACCCCTATTCCGGACAAATCCCTGATGACCTATGGGCTATGACATGATAATACTTTTAGCTGTATCAAATAGGAAAGGAGTGTTGTCTAATCTATTCATCATTAGCTATTTTATTCATTTATTTAATGAAGTTTTGTTTAATCTATATTTAAAGATATGTCACTGATTCATTGAGCGATCATAAAGCAGATTTTAAACTATACTCTTGGTCACCAGAGAAACTCTCCCTTATAAATAAGCTATTAACGTCATCAACATTTGTGAGTCAGGATTTAAAAAAAAATGCCCTCTTATATTAAGTATAAAATATCCTTGAAAGTGAATATAATTTTTTTACATATACCTCACAGGGTATATATATAAGATACAAGATAATAAAAGAAACATATGAATATGAATGAGGAAATAATAAAGAGTATTTCATGAAATATTTCCTTACATTAGAATCGAAGATTATACCTTAAAGTACACAAATAAGTGATATGTTAGAGATAAAGTGTTACAAAATATAGGATCATCATATCATGGACCTGTCACAAATGAGGAAACAGTGCGTTCAACTTTTCAAAATCACCTCACATTAAAGTAAACCACAGATCTCTACATCCCGACTTGATGGAAACACACACACATGCATCCACACACCCTACTTCTTTCACTTTTCGTTCCCTGTCCAAAATATTAATAGATGGGAACAAAGATAATTTCTCTTACTTATTATGGAATCTCTTTCACTCATTGATGGAAATAATCACAAAATACTAATGTGGAAATACTGAACCTTCACATCAGGTAAGCAATGAATAAATATCTGTTAAACTAAAGTGTGCTATCTAGTCTAAATTTCTGAATTTACTGATGATGAAACTAAAATTAAAATAAACTGGCTTGCCTACGAACAAATCCAAAATAATGTCCATACATCTCTAAGAGATCTCATAACATGTTCAGAATTTTCCAAGCAATTTATAGTTTCTTAGCATTACAGCAGACCCTGTGCCTTATAATCGATTTGGGAATTAAAATATAATTTGATGCTGACATGCACGGAGAAGCACTACATTTATTAGCATGAGAAAACTGAAAGTTAGTTGTGCTCAGCTAAATTATTCTGCTTCTTTCTGATATCAGATGCTTTTGTTTCATCAAAATCCAAACTCATTCACTTTGTTTCTGTCTCGGATAAAGGAATGTTCTTTTTCCTGTTTTAGATTTTTCCTGAGCTCTACGTTAACCCTAATGTTCAAGTTCAAAGTTTTGATATTGTAAATCAGCCTCTTTCTTTACTGAACATTACTGTAGAACCAATACTCAAGACTCTGATATTTAAAAAATAAAAATAATAATTCTCCCTTTTCCTCATGCATTTCATTACTTTTAGAGAGCTAAGCATTTGTAAGGGTCATCTTACATATTTCAAATTTCTATCATCAACCCCTTTTCAAAATACCTCAAAATTTCTCACCTTAGTTTCTAATTAGTAACTGATTATTTATCGATCAGTTCTACTTGGAAGAATGAGGGATATCTAAGACTCATTGAGAGCATTCTAAGCTCCTTTATTTCTGTCTTCAGTTCAACCACACTACTGTCCTCGTATTTCTTGTCTCTGTGACAAATATGCATCATCAGTTTGATCGCTCCCATTTAACCCTTGTAATTCATCCCAAATTTCTCCTTTCTTTTTCTTCATAGCCAAGTCAGTTGGATGCCAGGCCTTATTAAAAATTCTATTGCCTGTCTCTTAAATTTCATCCCTTTTCATCCTGGTTTTTATATGGCATGCTCTGGACCTGTTCTCTGCCTGTCTTATGTCTATATTCTTTAAGGGTCAACTCAATAAAAATCTCCCTTGCTAACCCTTCAGCAAATCCCTTACCAAGAAGCCCTTACCCTGCATCTACTTCCCTCTGCCTTTTTGGTGATGTCACACAGACTTTTATCAGAGCGCCTGCTCCATTGTGCTGTAATTGGGTACTTCTGTGACTATATCATGAATACGAAATCTTGAAGTAACAACACTTTGTATTCATTTTTATCTTTAAACTCTAGCACACTTTGCCACTCTAGCAAACCTGCCACTTTAAAAGCATTGATAAATCCTTGAGAATAGACACATACAAGCAAGCACACCAACAGCCTATGATGAGGAAATATCAGAGTGTTTCAAAGATAATGTGCATTATTAATATTTACTAACACAATAATATAAAGCAACAACATACATACACAGATATGGAAATAGAATATATATTATATCTTTATGTATAAAGATATATATCTATATATAATATATATTTTATATATAAATATATACTTTATATATAAGATATATATCTTTATATGTCTTATGCATCTCTTATATATAAGACATATTATATATATAAAGAGAAAAGAGAAAAATTTCATATACATATATATAGGAGGGGAGAAGTAGGTTTACAGTTTGGAAAATAATACAGTAACTAATAGATAACAATACAAGAATAAACTCTGTGTTTCACGAACTCATACCTGTAAACTTACTTTGGCCCACTCCTATATATTGATATATGATAAAGATAGAAATAGAGGTAGGTAAATGCCATAATATTGCCATACAGTCTAATCTTCTTTAGAAGCAGATCCTAACCTGTAATAAGTTAGAAACTACCTTAATGGTTTGTATAGCACATTGAGGATTCCACACTGCTACTCTGTTGTGACATTTTAAATATTTGTAACATAATATACAAGGATTCACATAGATTATGTGTAAAGAAATCTTAAATAGCAAAATGCAGTAAAATAATTGAGCAAAGAATATTAATTACCATTTAAGAAAATAATTATAAATGATTAATAATTATGTAAAAAATATTAAGCCTCAGCTATATTCCAAGAACTAAGAATTAAAACAAGAAAATATGGTCATTGTGCACATAATTATTAAATAAAAAATAATATCTATTTTTGATCATGTAAAGCATTGGGCAAACTATGGTGTGTGTCAAAATGGTACAAGATTTTTGAAGAGTAATTTGTCTCTAAAATTTGCATCTGTGAATTCACATCGACCTAACACTTCTATTTCTAGAAATATGACTTACAAAAAAATGGGCACACATATACAAATATGTATTAAAAATGTTCATTGTTTGTAATTGAGACCAATAGAATTCAACCTAACTGTCCATTAATAAAGTGTTGGCTAAGTAAATTATAGTGGATCCATAACTTGCAACACTCCAGGAGCAGTTTTTAAATAAAGAATAAAGTTGGTGTCTATGTAAAATGAAATAATTTTTAAAATATGATGTGCAATGGAATAAAGTAAGTGGCAGAACATAGTGTAATCATTTTATAAAACAAAATCTCTGTACTTACATATGCTTATGTAAATAAGTACATACATGAACACACACATATGTATAGCAATCATTTTATGGAAAAGTATGGGTTGGGGCATGGGTGTTTATTGATGGGAATATATTATTATATTTAAATCTATATACTTGAATTATGTGGATTGGAAAAATGTATAATATGAAATAACCTATACACTTGGCAGAGCAAATTAATCAGTCTGGCGTTACAGATGAAGAAGTTAACATTTAAAAAATATTTAACTAGTTTATACTGGGTCATATAAATTATTGTAAAGTAGGGTTTTAAATTAACTTACAGTCTCCTATCTATCTTCATTAACATGTTTACATTAAGAATCACAAACAATAGGTGTCTGAATTGGAAGACCACAGGAAGTGGGGGTGGGAGAAAGATAGTTTACAAGCTAGTTTAAATACAATATCGAATAACTAAAATGATCCGCACATCTCTGCTTCCCACTCTGGAAAAATAACTTGTTCTGGAGTCATTTCATGTAACAACATGATTATGAGTGATGAGTAATGAGCACTAAGATATTACTCAAACATACTTCAAATTTATGGCAAACACCTCAGAAATAAGATTATTTTATATTTAGAACTTTATCAAAGCTCACATATGACTGAATTCCCAACCTATGGATTCTACAGAGGAGAACAAAGGGATTCATCTGGGCCAAAATTCAAGGCCACAGTCTCAGTAATAATAAAAAAATTTAAAGTGGAACCACCTAAAGAGTTACACCTCAAACACTTCAAGCATAGAAAAAACAATGCTTTTTAAAACATGACTTTTCTTCTCATAAACCAATCCCAGATATTTCTGACTATTCTGTTCAATGTCCTCTCAATAATCCTTCAAACGTGCTGTATTCACTCTCTAATCCTGCCAATTCGATAAGACTCACTTTCTGAACCAAACATCCCTGTCTGCATTTCTGTAATATACATGCCTGATATTAAACTTTTGATAAAGCTAGCCATGCCATTTAATTTCAAAGACATCCATCAAAATAAACATATGGTCAGCTACATAACACACTTGTTTCTATTCAAAAACCTACGCGAGAAACCAGGCCACCTCCATCCATAAAGTTCTCTTTTTACAAAGCCATGGGTAACTGAGGTAACTGGCCATTTAATAACCCCACTTTTCAATTTCCACTCACTAATCCCTACCCTTACCCTTTAAACTCACCAGTAAAGAGCAACCCTGTGAAACTCCAGACACCCTACCCTCCAGGACCTCTGAGTAGTAAACTTTGTCTTTATCAGTGTTCCCTGATGGTTGTTGCTGAGGTGTGTCTTGGCAATCATAACAAGAACCACAAGGCCAGTCCAGCCACGATAATGGCTCTGGTCCAGAAAATATATGTCGGGGCTGGCCATAAGGAGTGCAGGCCGAGGTGGGTGCCTCAGCCATTCCCAGTGGAGAGTGCCACTATCAACAGGCTGAAAGGGACACAAAACATCCCCCCAAATGTGTCTACATTCTACACCTATGTCTATATTATCTGCAGCTAATTCACACACAGGCAAATATCCTAACCATGCAAGGAAGCAAGAACAAACACTACGTATCTCAATACTTTTATTGTGTTGATAAGAGAACTTGAGGAAACTGAGGTCCTTGAAATTATGTGAGTTTAGAGCTAGAACTCCATCTCTAGTCTCCTGATGCCCCCACTTCAATATTCTTTTGACCTTTTCAAGCATTCCTCACCCTTGTCTCATACCGTTAGCATTTCCAGAGAACAGGCACAACTTTACACGTTTTCTTTAGGTCCTTTGAGCCTTCAGCACGGCATTAAGCAACATCTCCTGAATGACATTAAACTGTATTGTATAGGGCATTTCAAATAGCTATACATCCTGTAGTTGAAATGAGAACCGTAGTGTTTTTTTAAATCTGCAAGAAAGTTCACCAAATTACAACAAGTAGTGTCAACTTATAGCAATATCAACAGCACGTTAAAAAAAGATTTTTTCTTATTTTCCATAAGTAAATTATCAGATCTCCTTTAGAAATGATTTAGATAGGCATAATTTTCGAAATGCATGCAAGTAATCAGTCTATTGTAGCGTTTCCATTAATTTTACAATATCTCCAGAAACTACAAACCCAAATAGAGAAAATAGGAAATAACTGAAATCAATAAGAAGGCTGATGGACATGCAAAGTTATTAGCAAAACACAAGAATCTTAATTAAAGATGTTGGTTTTAATAAAGGCTCACTGTTATTCTGATTGATCGAGCCTGCTGGCTCAGCTCTCTCTGGGTTCCCCATTAGCTCCCACTGGGCTTCGCGCTGCTCTGATTGGATATTTACCACTTTGGCACCTTCTTTTTAAACGATATTTGTTCCACTGAGATTGTGAATGTAATTACACTTTAGACAAATTTTATGTATATTATTGTATGTGAGTATAGTTAGTTCATTATTATACTTGTACTTTCTCATTTTGGTTTTATTACTTCAGGAAACTTCTGGAAATTTCATGGTAAATAGTATACTTTCATTCTGAGGTACTGCGCTTTCTTCCTTGCTGAAAATTTGAGAAACCAAAATATATAATTACCTTCTTCGATTTTAATATTCTCTTCAAAGAAGAATTTCCAGATCATTTTTAGAGTAAATCTGCCCTAGTAGTAAATAGAATCCATAAGCCAGGTGACCAAGATGTTTTGGTTGTTAGTTATTTTTACCCCATTATTAAACTAAAAGTTTTAATATATTACAACTACTGAAAGTAATTTTACTTGTGCAGAAG
Organism: Carollia perspicillata; assembly: GCA_004027735.1. Classification (NCBI taxonomy): domain Eukaryota; kingdom Metazoa; phylum Chordata; class Mammalia; order Chiroptera; family Phyllostomidae; genus Carollia; species Carollia perspicillata. The sequence continues at coordinate 15,017 of PVKM010002134.1, read as the reverse complement.
TATAAGAAATACTGAGGAAAATGCTATATAATTTATAAATTTCCCTAGCGAGTTCTATAATGGCACTGTAGAAACAATGAATAATATAAAGTGCTGTTTCAAACATGTTTTCACTGTGTCAATACAGTAAAATGCTGCATTCACGATTACCTGCTACAGAACAAATACAACGCTTGTATTAATGTTAATGCTGTTCTATTTTTAATTAAAAAAAGGATTTTAAGATAATCTTGCTAGAAACAATACTCAAGAAGGAAGGGGTGAATTCCTCCATAAGTTTCCTTTTGGTTAAAAGACTATAGTAGCTTTAATCACTTTCATAGACATTTCAATGGTCAGAGTACAGCTGTTCACTCTCGTAATTGCAACATGCTATTGTCAAGTGCTCTTACATTTTTTAATTAGTTTCTAAGCAAAAAAATGTCATTTGTGAAGCAAGTTAGAAGACTGAAGAGTATGTCAAGTGGTAATCAGTTGAGAATATGTTAGTTCTATAACCAGCAGTTGAAGACAACTGTAACTACTTTAATGCAAATGTACATAAAGATTAGGGCCATCAAACTCTGATATTTTGTTATGTCCTTAAAAAAAAAGTCTAAGATGACTCCAGGTCTAGGGGGACAAAACGAATGTATAAAATGAAACATCCGCCCTGCCTATTAATAGGCCACTGTAGAGAGCTGGCCTGATACTGTGCTCAGAGATAATAAGGGACAGGCGATATCCAATTTCAATGAGATAAGGGTGCTTCACGTATCTTGCAGAGACAGAGATAACTTTATTCTTTTAATCATTATTATTTATTTCTTAAAGCTTAGTCTCTCTTATACCTCATCCTATGGAACTTGGATCTCAGGACTCAGTTCTAATGATTAGAGAGAGCTGTCATTCTTACCAGCAAGCCTGCTAAATAATATTCTATAAGCTTCAGACTCTACATAGCAGATAAGTTTGTCTCCTCTGACGTGGCTACATTAATCTACTGAGTCAATGTATTTAAGGTTAAGCTGTCTTGTGGAACAACACAGCCACTCTTTAACTGAGCTTAAAATACTTTTAAGTTTGAAGCACTGCTCCACAGGTAATGTGGCCCTCGGCATCCAATCGTTAAGTTCTTTGTTGACTAATTGCAACTCTGTGAGAAATATCCCAGTAAGGTTTATAGGGCCATGATGCTGTAACATCAAAAGGAATTTAAGGAAAATGAACTGAAGGCACTAGAAAATTAGAATCACGAAGTAAAACAGTAAGAATGGAACACTTGCATAGATTCTAGAGACATAACATACCTTAGTATTTATACAATTCTTTAGGTTGTCTAAAATTTTTGCTTTAGGAACTTGTTTAGAAATATAATTTATATTTTAGAGGAACATTTACAAATAGATGTTGGTTCATAGCCTGAACATTATTAAAAGCTACAGGAGAACAATACACTTAAGTTATTAAACATACAATCAAAGCTAAATGCAACACACAAACCAGTACATTAAAAAAGTTTCAAAATGTTCCTGAATTTAACTAAAAATTTATAAAATTTTACTGAAATTTCTATAGGCATGCAGAATAAGTTGTTGTCTATAATAAACTGTCAATGTATTTCGTCTCCTTCCATTTCACTAAATCTATTAGGGAAAAAACAAGACACTAATTTCTTCTTTTAAGAACTTCTGCCTCTTTCTCTATCTGACTATTTCACTTGGCATAATAGCCTGTAGGTCCAGCCACATGATTTCACTTATATATGAAATCTGAAGAGCAAAATAAACAAACAAAATAAAAAGAGACTCATAGACACAGCAAACAAACTGATGGTTGCTGGAGAGGAGAGGTACTAGGGAATGCGTGAAAAGAGTGAAGGGAGTAAAAAGTACAAACTCGTAGTCACAAAATAATCATGGGGATGTAGGGTACATTATGGGGAATATAGGCTATTAGAGTGGTTATGTTTAGTGCCCGGTGGGTGCTTGAGATATTAGGGAGGGCACCTTGGGAGGTATTGGATTGTCTAACCACTACATTGCATGCCTGAAACTAATACAAAATAATATTGAATTTAAACTTTACTTGAAAAATAAAATAAAATAAAAAGCAAACTTCTGCTCCTTGCAGACCTCCCTTTAAGCTTATCATCATTACCAGAGGTTTTGTTTTCCCCACATCTCTGTTCAGAGAGGTCTCCCTCTGATCTCCACCCTTTGCTTCATTTCACCCTTACGAGTCAGTCATTATCACGGGTTAGTTCTGCCAGAGCCTGAATCATTTCTCTTTACTCCCACTTGTCACCATCACTTAGTGTTCCCCAGGATAATTCCTGGCATATTTGCTGTTTAGGAGGAGGCGCCTGTTGAAGGTGTCAGCATTGATATGGTGTGGTGAATGGAAACTATTCTTAGCATCAGTTTCCTTAGCTGAGCTGTGGGGCATTCAAATACCTTTACCTTTCTTCCCTGATGTATGGGGAGTCTCAAAGAATAATTATCCATAAGAAATAAGGAAATACTTAGCAAATCATGAAACTGAATTCCCCCAGAGAAGCCTTCACTAAGGTGAATTCGTTTTAGTCATAAGGAGAGAAGTCATTTGTGAATGATATAAGACTATGTCTTTAAAATCTTCAGATGTACTCTTGTGTGGGCAGTCAACCAGAGCACAATATTTTCAAAAACTTGCACAATATATGCTTTCCAATTTTTAAAACATCCCATCAAGATTCGGAGATAAGTTCACCTGAAGTAGGCATGAGGGTAATGTATTTTAACTAACAGAGGGGCCATCAGAAATCTAAAAGAAGCCTGAAAAAGTATACATTAATTTTTTTGATCATGTATGTTATATGATGTCTGTCCAGAAGGTATCCAGCCATGTAACATGAAAAGTAGATACATTTTATTCAAGAAGATACAAGATATAAGGAACATTGTACATAGGACAATGATGGCTATGTCCCCTTCAAAGTAAGCACTTTGGGACCTCATACAACTCTCCCAATCACCACCAGCTGCTCTGTTGTGTTTTCCTGAATCTCACCAGTGGTCTGAAATCTTGTCCCTTTCAAAGGTCATTTTAGTTTTGGGGAAAGCAAGAAGTTGCAGGGCACCAAATCTGAGCTGCAGGGGAGCTGATTCACCTGGGCATTTGATGTTTCACCAAAAAACTCTGAATGAGATGTCATGCATGAGCTGGTGCGTTGTTTATGAAGCTGCCAATCACTAGTTGCCCTATAGCTCTAGCTGTTTTCTTTGTATTGCATCTCTCAGCCAATGAAGAAATTGGAGGTAGTACTCCTTATTAATTGTTTGGCCTGTAGGGTTATACTCATGATGGACAACACCCTCTCTAATGTATGGTCTTGATCTTGCTGTGACTTTGCTGTGCCTTCTTTGGGTTTGAAGAACCAGGTGACTTCCATTGGGATGACTGGGTCTTCATTTCCGATCATAGCCATGGACCCACCATTCATCTCTGATTATGATCTTCTTTGGGAAATCTGGTTCATCAGTACTGATTTGAATCAAGTCATCAGCAACTGCAGCACGATGTTCCTTCTGCTCTGGTGACAGAAGCCATGGAACCAATTTTCCCATGCTATGTTTCATGCCAAGATCCTGTGTCAAAATCTCAGACACTGTAGTTTTTGGAATCCCCAGATCAGCTTCTAGTTCTCACACTGTCAGTCGCTGATCTTTCTTGATTGCGGCCCATGCACATTCAACATTCTCAGCTGTTCTGCTTTTTGCTAGCCTTCCAGAATGGGGATCACTTTCAACCAATTCTTGACCACCTTTGAAGCATTTGTGTCACACTTCTTTTTGCACTGCATTCATGTCATTGTCCAGAAAGCCTTCCGAATCATCTGCATAGTTTCCACGGAGGAATGTCCAAGTTTAATGCAAAACTTGATGCAGATTCATTGCTCTACTTACTCAGTCATTTTGAATGCATCAGCCACATGGTACACATGCTCACTCAAGGCTGTCTACCACCCTCACTGACTGGTGCAGTGAAGTTGTCACTGTTCACACATGTGCATTCCTCTCCATTCTCCTTGACTGCCAGGTTACAGAAATGTCCCTCAAACCATTCTTGTTATATAAAGAATGGCTGGACTTGTCCCAGATAGATCTTTTATTTCTATAGTATCTCTGAAGGTCTAATATCTCTACAGAATCTCTCACAAGATCTAATTCTCAAAAAACATTATGACCATGTTTCCAAAATCCAGGTCATAACAATAAGTACATAAATCTTCGAGTAGTTGCAAAATATATTTTGCCTCAGGATGCTGAGTTCTTTAAATATGGATAAGTGATGTACCTTTCAAGTAGCCTCAACAAGGAGAGAGAGAACTGGAGTGAATGTCAAGGGCAACCAGCCTCCACTTCATTTGGGCTTTTGCTTTTTGTTTCTCCAGCCACCCATGGTCATTAACCTTCACAAGATGGATCCGGGCTATAGGACTTTTGCCTCCATGCTCATTTATTCAGATTTAAGAAAGACTATATTTTATAACACTAACTCCTTTGGTTTGTTATAATATTAGCTCTTCTTTATTAGGTCCATAGGGTATGCTGAAAAGATTTAAATGTTTCAACTACATTAATGCATTGAATTTGTTTCCAATAGAGCAAGCTTCTGAGGTAAGCATAATTATTTCTATTTTATATACATGATAACCAGAATTTTAAAAGATTGCCACTTTCTGATGCCAGGAAGTGGAAACAAGTAGGATTTGTTTTATCCAGCTGACTTCAAATCCAATGTCCTGACCCACTCGGTTCTCTTATACCATATGGTACACAGGAGAGAGTAGCATCTTCAGACTTAGGACAGTTGGGTCGAAGTCCCAGGCCTTAGCTGTGTAATTTTAACAACTTCCTGAGTCATTTCCTCAGCTTGCATCTCCCTAGTTGTAAAAAAGAGGTTGGTGATAACTGTCTTCTTTAACTCACATGAATATTATGAAAATAAATTTTAAAATGAAAATGTTTCTTAAACTATACAGATCTATGTGAATGAATACTATTCTAAAATTTGGACATGAACATATCAAATGCATGCAAATGTTTATTGAATTTAAATTTCATAGGTTCTGTGGAGTTAACACAGTGACCATTAATCCAATTTTACATTAGTATAATAAAATTAATTTTTATGATGAACATTAGGTGAATTAAATGACTTCTTGGCTGATGATCTGATGCATAAGCTATGGTGTGATGATTTTCTTAGTCAAGACTCCCTCTCATCCCCACTTCATGGTAAGTAACAAAACTCATTTTAATGTACTAGACAAACACTTTGTTTCTTAAGGCATCACGGAGAGAGTGCATCTGGACCTCATGAAGGCCAGAGAACTAGTATGTAAAAACTGTCAAAAACTCTTTCTCTCTCTCTCTGTTTGTCTGTCTCTCTCTTTTCCATTAGCCTCTGTATGGCTGATTTATTCTTCTAACTTACTGAGGACTGACCAATCCTGCTTCTCATTAACACAATGATTCAACATGGAAACCTCTACTAGGTTAACTATCTCTTCAAGTTCAAGTTTCTAAGGTAGTATTACCAGCATCTTGGGATCCCAAGTTCAAATTATCTGGGAAGAGAATCTGATTGGCCTAGCCAGGGCCATCATTTACTCTCATTACAGGATTTCTTAACCTTCAGTACTGTCAGCATTTTGTTTGAATAATTATTCTTTGTTTAGCAAAAGTGCAGGGAGGCTCCGCTGTGCTTTGGTGGGATGCTATTAAAACAGTGTCTACAATTGTGACAGTGAGCATATGTATTTCAAACAGGAGTCTAATCTTACTTTAGAATCCTGCTTAAAATTCTTGTCAAAACCCTGCTGCCCTAAAACAGTATTTCTATGAAATAAGTTAATTTAAGTCTACACTAAGATACTATATTTTTTCTAATCTTTCGTCAAAACCCAGAGTTGGATAATATTATTCACTGCTCTGCCCAGGGAATAGGGAAGCCAGCACTCCCACACATTGCTCCCGGAGGAGGAAATTACTGCAACCTTTATAGAGAACAAGGGCTCTGTGTTGGTGAGCTCTGTCAAATTTCTTATGCTTGTCCTTGACCCTGTGGTTACCACTTCTAGGAATTAATACCACAAATAAGTGCAAGCACGTGTGCACGTTAGCATGAACAGCAGGCTAGCATTTGAGTGAAAATGGGCAGAGACAGACACATCCTTCCTACCACAGGCACAAACTGTCTCTGGAAGAGCACGCAAAAGTAGCCATACTGTTTTTTTCTGTGGGTGGCTGAGGGACAGGGGTGGGATGTGAGTAGGAAGAAACCTTTTACTTTATACTCTTTCATATTTTATGAATATTTAACATAAGAATGCTTATAAATTCAAAACCAAATTTAAGAAATTATTTACCTTTGAAGCGATATATTTTCTTATACCTCTTTGCAATTAGTTTTGTATTTTATACAGAGACAATTTAACAACCATCATACACTGAGACACATTAGACATCTAAATTTTCATCTAAAGTATTACAAATTTCCATAATATCTAACATTTGTATGTTCAAATTTTAATAATATTTTCTATATGTCTTCTATGCATTTCACATAGTGTCTGCATTGTTTTCTATACATAATTTCAGCCTTTGCAGAAAGAAAGACTTTATCATTTATGTAGAACATTTTGTTTTTTCTTTTTAAATAAACTATTTAGCCTTAAGATTACTGAATGTTCAGTGTTGATCTAAGTATCATATGACTTTAAGAATGCTGAAAAAATAGAAATCTGTATTTTATTAGGTACATTTGGTTTTTAATGTCTTCGCAATGATAAATAGCTCATGCATACTTAAACTAATGATTAATACAAGAAATAATATGTACTAAGGGCTAGATATATTGTTATTTTGTAGTGAATCTATCTATACCCATAATTCACATAGGTTGTATCACTGTGCCTACATAAAATAAAATAAATACCCAGCGCCATTTCCTTTTATTTATTTTTCTCATGAATGAATAGTGATGTAACTATTTGGAAAAGCACTGAGATATTCAGTTAACCAGCAGTTAAGTTATTACTATTACTTTGTGTTCATTCAGATTCCCTACTTCCTCTGATATACAGTCTCTGAAATCAGAGTTATTATCACCACATCTTTGTTGTTGGTATCGTTCACCTAGAAATGACAAATAAATATAAGGAAGAATTATATACGTTTTATTTGAAAGAAACAAAATTAGGCAGTTTACTTAGATACAAACAAATGTACCACAAAGAAGCAAAAACTCATTTTCATGTTTATGATCCCCAGAGGTCCGAAAATGATCAGTTATAAAAATTAGTTAACCATTTCAAGCCTGTGCTTTCTCTTAGTTGAATACTCACAAGTCTGGCAATGATTTTCCGTGGGTCCCCAGCATCGGCCAGTGCAGGACTTGTGGCAACGTCCACCTGCAGGAGAGGAAACAATACATGCACACTTTCACTCTTTGACTGTATCTCCTCAAAGGAAACATTCCTGCTCCTTTAAGAGGATTTTTATGTCATGCTACAGTTGAAACATAGCTCATAAAATACCTGGGTCAGTAACAAAACCTGAATGTCAGCCCTGATGGGTGTCACTCAGTGGACTGAGTGGCGGCCTGCAAACCAAAGGGTGGCCAGTTCCATTCCAGTCAGGGCACATGTCTGGGTTGCAGGCCAGGTCTCCAGTGGGGGGCGTGCAAGAGACAACCACACATCAATGTTTCCCTCTCTTTCTCCCTCCCTTCTTCTCTCTCTAAAACCAAATAAATAAAGTCTTTTTAAAAAAGTAAAAAACCTGAATGTCAAATACATGTGAAACCGAAATGCAGTCTCTTCCTATTCAAAATCCTCTCATCATTTCTATAAAATAGAAAGGAAATCAATGAATTTGTGAATTTTACCATCTGGTCAAAGTAAATATTTACATGAGATAAGTTTTGCTTTGTTTGATTACTCAACAGTTTTATACTTACGATCTATTTGCTATAATTTCTAAAGTTCATGTCTTACAGTTACCAAGAGTTACTAAGGATTAAATCAATAGTTAAGAAGTTGAAGTCTATGAAAACAAGAATATGTTCTTATAAACATATTACAAGCCATCAGAATAAAAGGTTCCATACTTAATTTAGATTATATTTAATTGTAGGAAGTCATGAAGAGGATGTGACCATAGGCTGAACCTTGAGCTTAACCTGGACCATTGGAGGATCGTCCCCTTCCCCCCATCCTGGGAATGCACCTGACTAATATTCTCAAACTAGCAGCTTTTTCCAGAGGATAACCTTGAGAGAGGAAGCTGTTGTTGAAACCATATGGACTGCATACACGACTGAACCAAGTTAAGGTCTCTGCATAAACTTTTAAGATTCTGTGGTAGTGTGTGGAAGTCTGCTCATGTTGTGGCCATTGAAGACAAGCTTTGTATATGCATATAAGTTCCCTTGTTTATTAAAACCTGCCGCCTACCACTCTGGAGTTGCCTGCCTCTCTGTTTGGTCTCTCCTTGCCCTCAGGGTACAGGGCCAATGTGGGAACTGACAGCTTTACATGAAAATTTCAAGCATTCAAGCAGCTAAGTTTGCTTGATTTCTATTATTTGATATCCTCCTCTAAAATTATTATTGTTACTACCTTTAGTTTCAAATATTAGCCTTAAGCTCCAGCAGTGGTGTCTTCCTCTTAAAGACTGCCACCATGGATGGATATACCATATTTTTCAGACCATAAGACACACCTAGGTTTTAGAAGAGGAAAATAGGGAAAAAAATTTTGAAGCAAAAAATGTGGCAAAATATTTAATAAAATAAATAACATAATATTTCACGAATGTAAATGTAAACAGAACTTAACAGCAGCATTAACAACCATTATTGCTCCCAAATTTGGGGTGGGGTGGAAAGGTGGGTCTTATAGTCCAAAAAATATGGTATGCCTCAGCAAATACAGTGCTCCACAGAGAAATCCCTATAAGGACTCAAGAAAAGAAAATTAGCTAAAGAGATTGTGCATAATGACTTCCTTTGAAGTTTGTTTCTGAATTCCACAGTGTCACTCTACATTTTTGTGGGTACAAGGGTATGGGATGGGCTTACTTTTAGAATGTAAAGTAGATATACAATCTATTAAAGCTGAAAGCTTTGCTATAGCATGCTTATTAATCCTTCTCTGCTAATTTTCTAACATTAACTCAAATGCTTACGTGCCTATTCAAGACATTTATTTCAACATGTGAAAATTATAGAATAGAGTCTCATCAAATGTTTCCTCCTTTTCTTGACCCACAGTTTTTAGCTTCAACGTGGAAGTTCTTAGACTCGGGCAGCTTGCTCACTCTCTCTCTCTTTCTCTCTCTCCTTCCCTTTATGAATCTGACTTAGTAAACACATTAAGTTAAATGCTTTCTGAGTTAAGGAGCAGGATCAGCAGACACACTCTCTCAGGCTGAACCTCAGACATCCCTAGTGGTCCACCCTCTGCAAGTGAACAGTACTATGTCCAAGTTAACATAACACTTACTCTCAATTCCAGTCACCTTCTTAACAAGCGCCAGGGTCCTTGCCACAGCAGAGCTTATTCAAAACGATTCTGTTTGTGAAGCGCTGCTGCTGACATCACCAGCATATAATATCCTGTCACTGTGCCATCTGTTTGTTTAGAGTTGAATGCATTACACTGCATAATGCAAGCTCATTCTAGCTGACGGGAAAAGGACTCCATCTGGCCCGAACAATATAACTTTAATCAGTGATAATGATAATTATTATTAAAAACCTACTGGAGTTCTTTCGAACAAAGCTAATAAATCTAAATTGATTTATACTAGCGGAAATTAGAAAGGACAGTGAAATAAAATGGGACACAGTGAAAACTTTTTTGAGTCAAAACTTTTTTTATGAGAAAGCAGCGCATGGCAAAGCTTTCCTTTCGATGTGTTACAATCCTTTAAATTGCCCAGGGAGTGCTCTGTTAACTGGACTATCTGAAGCAGAGGACGACCTCGCATTTAATCTATAACTTGACTAATTGTGTTTGGGGCTAATAAAATATACAGCTTTATTCACTGTGTCCAGAGTACTATCTTTAGCTGGGAAAAAAACCCTTACTAATGACATTTTAATAGTTTCAGTGTTCCCCTTTCATTGACTTGCATATTGTTTATATTTTACATTTGTAGTTTCAATGTACTACCTCAAGACCTACTTCCAGATCCAGAAAGAAAATGACTCTGACTATAAAATTTGAATTTTGTTTATGGTTCTTGACCAAGTATCATGGCAAGGCCCAACTACTAGGGAAAAAGTGATATAGTGCCCACCCCCACCACACAGAAAGTTTAAATAATTTAAATGTAACTGCTTACATGTCATTATGAGATTTTTGGCAGTTTTCACTTTTCATTCATATTTAGGCAGAAATACCTATTATTGCACTAAAGGGAGGCCATCAATTGCTTCTCTTCTGAGATTTCCCTCAATTTTATTTACATCCCCTCTGCTCCTTTTTGGAAAGCCAAAGGAGTTGACCACCTCTCAGAACTCTATGTCCCTAAATGTGCCGCAGGCCTACAAACTGAATGCGCTTCCTCCCGCCCTGCCCTTTATCTCAGTATCGCTAGAGCTTTGGCCTCTTTAGAATCTGCCCAGGCAGTCAGTTCGGCGTTCGTCTTCCAAACTCTGGTATATGGCACTTGTGTTAACATTGTTTTCACTGAGTTTTTGAAATTAAGTAAATGTCAAACTATCTGACCAAAATACTCAACTGGAGACATTTTTGAATTAGTGCAATTGCCACACTGTCATGCCTGCAACCTTGGTCGGAATTGGGTGGTACAGTTTTATGGACTATTATGTTTACTATGTTCTTAAATTCTGTTTTTAGCTTTCGGTTTCCAATATTTCTGCTGCACAAAAGTGTTAAAAGATGAGAAGGTAGGTAGATAAAAGGTTTCCTCACTAACTACATAACTAAAATCGTAAAACAAAACAGAACTTTTTTTCCTCTCTTTCCTTCCATCCATCTATCCATTAAGTATTTCCGGCATACCTCCCATGTCTGTATATTAGGAACTATGTTCAGTATTGGACTTAGGTTGAGACAGACATCATTACTACTCTAATAGTGTTTAGAATTAGAATTCAGCATTATTTTGAAGGAAAAAGGGTTTGACTACTCTGTATCTAATACTCATTCGCTATGGGTTTAAGGAAAGAGGCCAATAAATCTGAGTGGCAGCTGTCCTAGATCAGGAAGGCAGAGGCAGGCTAAGCCAGGTTGAACTGGATGGAACATTTCCAGGTCGATGCCTGGTGGCTGCAAGTCCACTACATCCCTCATACGATGATTTATGTCTGAGACATCTGCAATGAAATCAGCCAGAGCAGATACGTATGACCTCTGGAGGGTCCCTTGTTTCTCTCCTAACAGAAAAATATCTTAACTATGGCTCAATATCGTATTGAGAGCTTCCTTTCTGCCCGCTAGTCTCAGATACAGAAAACTTAGGCCTGATTTCACGAGGAAAGAGATCACACAGGTCATAGTATTTTCGTGTGAATTGGTCTTCTTGTAAACTACTTCTATAGTAGTACATTTTTAGTAGTACATATAGTAGTACAAAGAGGGATTAGTCAAGTGCTGGCTTGTGTAATTGGGAGAAATGTTTTAGGGCACTGGAATTGCCAGGGCTATCCAAATCTGCCTATTTCCACACCCAAGTATGATTTTTTTCTATTGTTTATTGTAATAATTCTTTTAAAACTATGTGAGAATCCTTGGCCAGTGTGGCTCGGTTGTCTGGGTGTTCTCTGGCACAGTGAAAGGTCATCTGTTTGATTCCCAGTCGGAGCATATGCCTAGGTTGTAGGTTCGGTTGTCAGGGCTTGTACAAGGGGCAACTGATCATTATTGCTATCGGACATCCAATGTTTCTCTCCCTGTCTTTCTCCCTCCCTTCCATTCTCTCTAAAAATAAATAAATAAAATTTTAAGAAAAAATAAATAAAAATAAAAATAAAACTATGTGAAAATGCCACTTTATAATACGAATCTGCTTGTCCAACCCAGCTTACTGATGGCAAAAGTATTAAAATTAATATCTCCTCCCCCTGTCATTCTGACTCAATCGAAGGGGTAAAAATATAAAATAAAAATTGTAAACAAATATTTCTGTAACGTCTGCAACCATTTAAGTCTTTTAAAATCAGTGTTGATTTTATTGCACATTGGCATTATTTTAAGTCACAGGCAATCACCTCTGTTTTGACAATGTATTATTTACTGTAGAAGTTAGCAAATATGACTAAGCTCATCTTTTATGCTTGTCTAGCAGATGTTACTAAAAATGTAGCTTTGCATTCTTTTTTGGGGAACTAGAGTCCCTGAGCCACTTTGATGTTTATAAGAGTCATAAATCCATGTTAGAAGTTTTGCTTGTTTGTGGAACTGACAGCAGAGATGGAATTTAATTGTACGTCCAGACTGCTTTCTGCAAGCAATATGCCAGGACAGTTGAAGAGTCACAAAATATGAAGTCACCGCTGACCATAAAAGATTATATTCTCCAACTGTCTCTAGCTAAAGACAATGCCGTTATGTCTCTGGGTCCTTCTTTTAGTCCTTTTAAACTATAGCAGTCCTGACCTCTTAAAACTACTTTTACTGGGGAATGAGTAAGAGAATAATATCTTTTTTTATGACCATATAATTTAAAAGAAGGAAGTAGAGCATTTACTGAAAGCCTACACTAAACCAGTCTCTATCTGGGCCAGAAGATAAAAAAGATGAATTAGTAAGTTCCTTGTCTTCTGGGAGCTTTTAAGTTTCAGGGAATAGGCAGAAAAAAATCAAATAATTATGATAAATAATATTTGATAAATATAGGTATGCATAAAATGGAGAGCAAGGATTTGAAAAAGGCTCTGCAGAGGGCTGGGTATTTCAATGGGGTTTGCATGTCTAGCTTGTCCAGTAGAGAGGGAGAGGGAAGGGGAGTTCCTGATTGGGTGATTAGCCTAAGCAAGGGCACAGAGGCATGGATGAGCACAACTCCTTGGAGACCTAATGAGTAGTTCAGGATCCCCTGTGCAGTTTGAATGGAAACAGCAGCCGCAGTGCGAGCTTACGAAGTGTTCTGAAAGCCTCCTTCACAGGTTGGAGTTCACTCTGCAGACACATCGTGCGGCTAGTCAAGGTTTGGAGCACTGAAATGACTTGGTGTGGCCTGCAGAGCATGAGAGGGTTTCAGTTATGTTTTCCAAAAGCTAGTGTGGACACTTGAGTAGCTTGTTCACTAGTATGGGGTAAGGTACCCAAATCCATATATCTTTTTTTATTGATTGATTTGAGATGCGGGGGCAGGGGGGAGAGAGAGAGAGAGAGAGGAGAGAGAGAGAGAGAGAAAGAGATTCAATGTTCTCCTCGTTTGCGCATTCATTGGTTTTATGTGCCCTGACCAGGGATCGATCCCAGCACTTGGTATATTGGGACAATGCTCTAACCAATGAGCAACCCAGCAAGGCTTACAAACCTGTATTTTGAAAAGCAGTACCAGGGATTCTGATGATGATGATTTCAAGATAATAAAGCATGATACAAAATACCACTTTGACATATAATTCCAAACTCTGTTAACATCATGGCTGTATTTTAAGACAATGCAATAGTTGCTCTCCCCCATCTGAAGTTTTACCTCTTGTGGTTTCAATTATCCACAGTCAACCATAGTCCAACAATTAAATGGAAACTTACAGGAAAAATTAATGTTTTAAATTGCACCCCAGTCTGAGTAGCATAATAAAGTCTGGTACTATCCCGTACTGCCCTTCCTGGGATATGAATGATCCTGCTGTCCAGCACATCAACACTGCATACACTACCTGCCCCTTAGTACCTTAGTAGCCATCTCCGTTATCAAATCGACTGTCACAGTATTGCAATGCTTGTGTCCAAATAACCCCTTGGTAAACATCTACTGCTACATTGCAATGCCTGTGGCAGTCACCTCACCTCATTTCCTTATGTAGGTTTTGAGTCATCTCACACCATCGGAAGAAGAAGGATGCATACAGTACAATAAGATATTTGAGAGAGAGACACCATTCATATAAATTTAATCACACTACAATTATTCTGTTATCTTTATTTATTATTTATACATTATATATAACATATATCCCTAGTTGTTAACCTCTTACTGTACCCAATGTATTAATTAAACTTTATATAGGTATGTATGTATAGATTAAAACCTTGTTTGTACAGGGGTTGTTACTATCCACCATTTCAGGCATCCATCCACTCAGGTCTGGGAACACCTACGCCGGGGATAAGGCAGGACTATTGTACTTCCTGCCTTATTCCAGAGTGTCAGATCTAATCAGATGCGTGGTAATCAAACTTGAGATGTAAATAGTATACAGCTATGCAGTCTCTCATTCCCAGTATTTACTCTTTGATTTGTGGACACATTTCCATCGGGTTGCATTTTTTTCCTCCCTAGCAGTCCTAAAACACACATAGCTTTTCGCACATTTAAATTCTAAACCACGCATAGTATAGTGAAGTTAAAATATGATTCCAACAGATCAGTAGGGTTTAAAGACATTAATGTAATGTGGAATTACTCTTTCTTTTTTATCAGATGCTAATATTTCCCTTGTTTTTGTCTGACACTTCTTGCTGCCATGTATTTATTCATGCCCACACTTTTGGTATGTAAATTGACTTTACATTTTTCTCCCTGCCTCGATTCAATCTTCTTATCTTGCCTATGATTTGAAAGTTAATTATTGAATGAAAGCTAACTTTTATACATTTTGCTATTCAGAAAAAGATAAGCAGGTATTTTCACTAACTAGGAAGACAACGTTAAAAAAACTATGACTGGAATTTTTCATCTATTAATAAATTAAATCAGGAGTTAGTATTTTGAAATGCTTCCAGTAATTCCCCAGATTGAAAAAAGAAATAGGTAATGCCAACCTGGTTAGACATAGTTTTTCTA